>CM028858.1:22682543-22692608 GCA_016801935.1 Platichthys stellatus
CTCCTCAGGCTCCGCTCACAAAAGATCTAAAAATAAAACTCAACACGAACGGGCAAAGAGCCAGAGTGAGTAAAACTTTCTCCACTTAACAATAAGGTCATGTTTGCTGTATTCATTAAAATGATAATTCCCCCTTTTTATTATACTAATGAAGTTAAAATGCGTGCCCCCATTTAAACCCCCCCGGTGAGACGTTCCCACCAAGTGTCATGTGAGTCACCGGCGAGGTCACATGCGGGCGCCGGGGTTCACATCACACGGGGGAAGGACTCCACATTCAGACGGCGTCTCCCCCCCCTGGGCATTTTGAACTGGTAGTCTAAATATTTCAGGGGAACCGGCTACTTGCGATGCCGTCCTCACACCCAGAGGTTCCCCACCTCTTCCTAATTACATTCATGTGACTCTGACGCCATGTGACCTCCACGAAGCGCACAGACTTTCCAAAGGTTTAACTCAGGTTGTCCAAGTGGAAATCCACATGAGTTTTAAAATACACTACCAGTATGAATGGGATCATTTTAAGCAGACGTCTCATTTAGAACTGGTTTCCACAAACAGCAAAGTGTCATTCCCACCTGAGAAAAAGAAGTTGTCTTACCACTGACGTCACCACACAAAGGAAATTCATCTGAGGACTATGAATCGAGCCCTTCAGGGGAGACTCTGACGTCAGGGCTGCCGATGAGTAATTTATGCTCCGCTGCATTTATACCGGTGCCAGAAAAATTCAGGCATGAACCGGCAGCCTGTCTCCAGCGTCCATCTTCCACCGCACACTCTGAACTTTGTCTCACGGTCCTCACTGTTTCATCTCTCTCTCTCTCTCTCTCTCTCTCTCTCTCTCTCTCTGGTCTCTCCCCCCCGACAGTCGCCATGTACCTGGGGATCAAAAAGGGGAAAATAAAGACAGTAAGCCTCGCTCCCTCCGTCTCTCTCTCTCTCCGGTCTTTTATCAAATCTGCCTTCATCTGTCTCCTCCACAATCCTCACCCCACACTCACCTCCATCCCCTCTTCAACTCTGCCCTGTTGCATCGATTCTCAGCAGAAGTGAAGCAAGGCTCTCTATTTTGAAAAGGAGTGCATGTTATGTCCTCTGGCGATGCCTTTTACCTGTTACCCCGTGTGGAAGCTACAAAAACATTACAGCTTCACAAGTTCCACTTCCCCCGACTTCCTGCTTCTCTCAATAACTTATTCACTGTCTTTGTCCCTCTGCCCCTGTCTTCATACATTTTAACTAATTTGTTGTTGTCGAAGATGCGGGAGAAGCTTCAGTGTGTGTGTGTCTGTGCGTGTGTGTGCATGAGTCCATATGCTCTGTGCAGGTACTGTATGTGTGTGCAAATGTGGATGTTTACCTCCTCTACTTCCTTCTTTCCACGGTGACAACATCTGCCAAAAAAAACACCACTGTCTTCCTTGTCTCCCTCGATCAACTTTACTCCCTCTCTCCCTCTCTCCCTCTCTCCCTCGCTCATCAGACAGGGACAGCTCGGTGACACACCATTTGAAGGGCAGACTCCCTCTCAGTGAACATTCTTCTTACAGACTTAAATTAATTCAATAACACTGACAAATGTCCTTGACGAGATACAATATGAATTTTTCTTTCCCTGCTTTTTTACCTCCACACACGATGTACATGTTTCAGGCACATGATGCGAGAGCTCATACACACACGCAGAGAAGGTCAGGCGTGCTTATACCAGCACAGATGTTTCCAGTAATAGAAAACAAAGTGATAATGACTAAGAAAGCAAAGCTGGAGAAAGTGTTTGAGGAATACGTGCTCATTGTTTGGCTCCTCAGTTTCTCCGCTTTTTGTCTCCTTGTTATTTTTAGATTTCTTTTGGGTGAGAATCTGAGAGGCGTCTGCGAGGGTGGTCGAAAGAGACGCTGGTTCAAAACAACTTTTAATCATCTTCATGTCACGAAATATCTTTTCGGGGGGAAAACTTTGAGCTACACTTGTTCGCAGGTACACTTCTTGCCTATATTTGCCGATGAGTCATTAATAGCAGTAGTCGTCCTAGTTTACTAAGCAGGGTGGAAGGATGATGCAAGACTGAAATCTTTTTAACAGCGGGCACGCCACATGCTTCCAGAGGCCTTATCGTTCTGGTGTCTGCAAGAAAACTGCAGGTTACAAGGCTCGTGATCAGTACAAGACTCAGACTGGAACACACAACCCCTGCTGGAGAGAATTCCAGTGGGGGGGGGAAACAAACATCTCAGGGATAGATGAGCTGATTCAGACTCAAGAGGAAACAAAAAGGAACATTTCATCAATGCTGGAACTCAGACAGACAAGAAACAGTCATCGGTACATAATGCAAAGAGACAGGACGACTCATTCAAACTCTAGAGTAACCTGAATTAACGTCAGGGCAGATACAAAAACACACGTTGAGTGTGTGTGTGTGTGTGTGTGTGTGTGTGGGTGTGTGTGTGTCTGTGTGTGTGTGAGTTAGTGAATCATTTGACAATTAAAATAAACTGAATGTGATAACAGAAAGTTATTTTACTCTCCTCCAAATACTTCTCAATACCCTCGACATTGGATAATGATTTATGCTATTTGTAAATTATTCATACATCTATAATATTAATATATTAAAACAGTTTTGAATAAGTTACAGTACAAACTAGAGGGGCTGGCTGGAGGAGATGGCAGACCTTCCTTCACCATGTTCAATGCCCGATCTGACCATATTGAAGTGCGTTAATCCAGAGCCACTCATGAATATAATGGGTTCCTCATGGGTTCAAGCCCCACCCCTTCATGAAAATGGATGATAATCAGTGTAGAAGCTTTTGAGTAATTCAGCTGATAATTAAACTAAATTTGACAAAATCACCTCCTTGGATAAAGGTAATTATTCCCAAAGCATTTTTTTTGTGAAGCAGCTTTTTAGGCACCTTGACCACAGATCTACTGACTCATCACTGTCTCTCCCCATTGAGATAAAATATTAAGACAATTTAAGATGCTTGGAAACTAAGAGATACATCAACACACACACAAACACACAAGTGTCTCATATAAATACACACAGCACAAAAAGACACAGAGGAAAGGGTCACAATGTCAAATTGCCATGTAAGAGACATCTGGAACATGAAAAGGGAGTTTTTAAGAAAATTAAAAAAAAACATTACAAAGACTTTTCCTGTGGAGAGCAGCAGAAACGAAGCCCCCTCTCCAACACACCAGTTCTGGCTGAAGGGACATGAGAGGGCGAAAGAGAGAGATGTTGGAAAAAACTTCAAAGCGAGTCAGGAATTCAAAGTTCAGAGTCTTCTTGCAATTTGTAAGTCAATGTGGTGAGATGTGTGTGCATGTGTGTTAGGGTGTGTGTGTGTGTGTGTGTGCAGCTAGAGCAAAGCACTGCTGTACATCACGCAGGTACCTGAGGAGTCTGGATATGAGCTTGTGGGTTTGAAGTGTGTGAGGGACAGGAGAGAGCAGTCTCCGGTTCCCCTCGTCCTTTACAGCCGGACGACAGATTAAAAGGCAGGGGTGATTTCAGGTGACAAGTCAGTTCCCTCTCACTTCTCTTCACTTTCTCCCGTTCTGGCTCTTCCATTTTTTCGGTTGCACTCCCCCCGCCCGCTGCCCCGTCATCTCCATCTCAACCTCTTGCCTTCCCCTCTGTCTGAGTCTTGAGCACCCGTGCTGTCACTTAGCACAGTGGCCGATGATGAAGTGTTCCATCACCCCCTCCTCCCGCCAGCCACCCCCCCCCTCCTCGCGATCACCATGCAGTCAGCACTTTTACTCACTTGCTCCTTCATTTCACTCCCCCCCTATCTTTCTTGATTTTCTTTCCTTTCATTATTCATATCTGCCTTTACGGGTGTGAAGACAAAGGGGGCTAGCTCGGAGAAATACTGCATATGCACGGCATAGGTTTAAAGAATAAATAAAAACATCAACAAGTGACACGGCTCCTGCTCTCGTGTTGTTGTTGTTGTTGTTGTTTCTCAGGATTAAAATGATCAAACAACGCGAGCACATTTCCTCAGATGCAGCCAATCTATGTTCAGTTTCAGTTGGTGCAGGTCAGGACCGGCCTCTCCTTTAGTCTGCTGATGAGATAAGCAGGCGCTCGATCTCCCTCTGCCTCTCTGTCGCTCTCAGGGTGACATCACGTGCCTTCATTAAACGTGACACTCTCGTTAATCCACATTCAGTCAGCAGCCGCATCACAAGAACACGCCGATCCAGGTGTACGCACCTGAACCGGGAGAGCTCATGAATCCCTGATGGCAAAGACACAACAACGCTCCGATTCACAGAAAATGGCCTTTACACCCTGAGCTCCACCATTGGCCTGCCGGTCAGGAGAGACAGGGGGGAGATTGATCGAACATAAAGGGTGAGGGAGTAAAGCGATATGTGTCTGGGTGAGAGAGAAATCGAGTAAGTGTGTGTGTGTGTTTGTATGTGTATTTGAAAGAGAGGCAATGTTTGCGAGTGTGAGGCCAAACGAAGAAGAGAAATGGACGATATTATACGAAGTTATTGGAAAGCAAAAGCCAAAGTAATTCCACACGCAGCCCATCTGCCAGTCTGTCTCGAAGGCTTATCGGCACGCATGATAAACAAACTTCATAAACGAACACATACAACACACTCTGTTCTTCCACAGACACACAACAACGCTGCATGTGTGTGTTGTGGCTTGTGTGTGTGACGATACAGGTTTTTTTTTTGGCGAAAGCTTTCCTCGGATTGGAGAGGAAGTGCCCATAATAAAAAAAGGGAACAAAGATATAAGAGCTCAGCCTAAACTGCCAGATATTTATCATAATCGAGTCGCTCTTCACCTTCACCTGTCATCCCCCTCTCGTAACCTCAGCCCTTCTCTCTCTCCAGCTCCGACTCTGCTGCTGGATTCTACCAGAGAATTTATGGTGAGAGTAAAAAATGTCCAGAACATTTTTTATGTTTTAGTGTCTGGCACGTTGACACCTCCGGCTCTGGCCCCGGCCGCCCCGAGCCCTACATTGAAGAGGAGTCAATGAGTGCTGTCTCTCCACCGATTGGTTGTGACGTCTGTAGCTCACGTCTGTAAAGGAAACAAACTCGAAACAAACTCGAAAACAAAGCAGCTATATATATATATACTCTTAAAAAGTAACTCTGTATTATACAGGTTATTGGATTGAGGCAGGAATAACCAGTGAATGTTTATTCATGAGGGAGGTGAGAAACAAACAGGCAGGATGACAGCACAAAATACAACTGCTATCATTACTGGGGGCCTCTTTGCATACAAACTCCAAATATCACTTTGATAAAGTCGAGGTCTAATTAATCAAGCTGATCAGCGGGGGGGCCTGGCAGCTCGTCCTCCCCGCTCGGCAGTGTCTCTCCCCGGCTGCGGCTCGACAGCAGCCTCCTCGCCGCGGAGAACAGAGCTACTGTTACCTCGGGAGGTTTTCTCTTGCATATTAAAACTGATCAACAACGCCCGAGGCAAGATCCAAGCACTGTACGCTAGTCGAAATAAATTCTCCTATTCTATTAGTTAAATACTTTAACCTCCTTGAGACTGAACACGCCGCGCAGGCTTTTTAGTGAAAGCCCAGAGATTGGATACGAGAGGGAAAAACACTCCAGACTGGCCTTGTATAAAAATGTTACTGTTTGAGCAAAAAGAAATATAACACTTTCAGACTAATCTTCTGGATGAAGGGAATAAGTACAAAACGTTTAGAGATGGGTTTGTATTCTAACAGTCGTCTTCATTACATGGTGTCCTTGAGCAAAAAGGCTTGAGTCTTGGAAAACAAATGAATATTAGATGGTTTGTACCCTGAGCAGTCGTAATGAATGCATACCTCCTCATTAACATGCCTAAAATAACTTGCGGTGCGCTGGGGTTTTGTACTTGATGTGTATAACCTCACACACGAACTTCCTCTATATGTTCCTTGTGTGTTTTAGAGGTTGTCTAACAAGCACTGAAGAGTGTTATATAAAAAGACACAAGGGGTCCAGAATTTTCTAGGATATTTTGAAGGGCAAAGTGAAAGAGGAATTTACTTCCACCTCACCAGACGAGTTGAAAGTCATAAAAAGAAGTTATGTTAATGGGGGGGGGGGGCACAGAGGGTGGAGAGCACTGTCAAGAGCCTTTTAACCGTGAAGAAGGATTTGAACCTCAGCCATAAGGTTCTTGGTTTGAATCCTAGTTCAGCTGGGGCATTTCTGTCGTGAGTATGTACTGTATGTCCTCCCAGTGTCTGCGTGGGATTTCTTGGCTTAATGGTTAATTGGAGACGGGTAACTTGTCTTGAGATAACTCCATCTCTCGCCCAATGTCACACACACACACACACACAAACACACACACACACACACGTGGCTTGTGGTGTGTGTGCACGTCAGGGTACAGCGCAGGGTTCACATCTACACGTAGGCTACAGTGCCAAAGCATGAATGGGGCTTCACTGGGAGTCGAACACTGAACCTAATGGATTAATCCTTGAAGGCTGTAGCTGCAGCTCTCTCCTCCTCATAAAGGCAACACTAGTGATTGTCTGTCCAATAGCAGGGGAGGGAATAACGAACCAACCAATCAACCAGATGAACCGGAGTCTGCGGCCCCGGGTCTTACATCGTCATTTCAATCTGACCTGATTTACATAATGCACTATAATTTCAGATTGTGACAGACAGTGGAGTTTCCCCTTTGATCCGTTTAATTTAATAGCAGAAATTTAAAAATCATAACAGATCCCTCAGACATCTTATAGTAAGTGAAGAGAAGATATCCTGATATAACCCTGAATAGTCTGCATGACATTGGCAACTTCATTTGTCCACAGAGGGATAACTTGCCTAGATAAGTTGTTTTACGCCCAATTTACAGTATTTTTTATGTGATTACGTTAATAAAGGTGGCTTAGCAGAGCAGACGGTGTCACACGACCTCTGCAGGGCTGAGACTTTTAGCAAACATTTATCTCTAGTGGGATATTTTCAGCAGATGGTGGCATATAGAGCAAGAATGTCACAATCACACCGGGGTTGTGTGGGTGCTAAAGGCATAGCCACGGTGACAGGGACAACATTTTCATTTCACATATGGAGCTGACAAATTCAGCCCCTCAAAACATGGCTTCTATTTATTTATTTTCAGCACAAAATGTCAGGCAGCTAGTCCCTCTTAGAGGACGGCTGGCGAGAGGATGGAGAGGCAGAGGTCAGACGGTCTTTTCGGTAAATTGAAAAGTGTGAAACTTTACCATTGTCAAAGTACAGCAGGTATGGGATCGACGGCCCAATTAAAAACGACTATTGAATAAAGTTGGTTTGCTGAACTCATATTTGGACTCTATCTGGTGATATTTTGCAGTTTTGTTGGAGGTAAAAAATGCTGAAAAGTGCAAACACTCCATAGAGCTGCAGGAGAGCTGACTTCCTAATAGCACAACAGTATTCAAAATAAACCAGCGGCTTTTGTTTTCCGATTTTGTGCCACTGCTGCTTTGTTTGTTGGGTTTATTTTTTACATAAAATACGAGTGTAATAGTATTGATATGTTTTTCAATATTTCATTTAGAGGAATATATAGAAAGCTCCTGTGGCCACCACAGCGTCAGAAGGCCCGAGCCGCTCTGACCTACACAACATGGCGGCTCCCTGAGCAACAACATCCCTCGGCCGCCCCTCGGGTCCACAGAGCAGAGACAGGTAATAAGGTGCAATCGGACTGGGAGTGCTGGAGTGCAGGCAGGAGAGAGATATAGGTACAGTAGAAACGCATCTCACACACACTACACACACACTAACACACACACACACACACACTTAACAACTCACACAAACACAGACACACGCTCAGTTGTAAAGCTGTACCGAGAGGATGTATTGTTGAGTACAGACTAATTGGAACATTCATTATTGTTACACTGAATTACAGCATTGTCCCTGATTCTATGGCTGAAATGTGTTTGTGAGTGTGTGTACACTTGCATGCGACTGTGTATGTGTGTGTGTGGGTGTGTGTGTGTGTGTGACTGTGTGTGAATGCCTGTGTGTCTTTTCAGGCAGTTCTTTATGGCCATCCTCAATCACTAAACAGATACTTCTCCGTGCTTTGATCTGACTCTTGACTTTGACCTTTTAGACTGCTTTCAATCAGGTCCTCACAGTCCTGACTGCCTGACAGACGCAGGCACTTTGTCTCACACACACACATGCGCTGTGTGCACACGCACACAGGCTCGGGCGCAGTGACAGGTCCTGTCTCCAGTTGACAGGGTTTTATATCAGCAAAGACATCAAGCCGCCCACAACCACCCTCCCTTCCCACTGACCCCTGGACCACGCCATGATGAGAGATAGGACAATCTGCTCCATGACAGCTCCACTCATACAGTGACACTCAAACACACGCACACAGACACACACACACACACACTCGTAGCAGCGGCAGACTCATTGAATACAAAATGATAGAGGGTAATGCTCCTCTACACGTATACCTGCATCATGTGCATGTGTTTGTGGATATCATGAGAATACAGGCTTTGTGTGTGTGTGTGTGTGTGTGTGTGTGTGTGTGTGTGTGTGTGTGTGTGTGTGTGTGGGTGTGTGTGTGTGTGTGTGTGGCAGCCTCTTAAGTGAAGGCTTTGTAAAACTCTTGTTCATCATAACTGTGATGTTCTTGCCCGAGGGCTTAGCGGCATAAAGCAATTTCCCTCTCGTTACACCAGGCGTATATTAACCTCCAGAAACCGTCAAACACACAAACACTGACTCCCACACACACACACACATACAAGCGCACGCACAACCCGCTCTCTTGCCATTTATCTGTCGTGTCAAGTATAGCAGGGACTATTCTCCTGAGTAGGTTATTTGTAATGCGGCTGTGTACTTCCTTATCAACCCGCTAGTCAGCTGGATGAGTTCTGTCGCTCAGGGGCGGCTTATGGAGGATGTTTCTGAACTGTTAGTGAATGTAGAGCCAGACACACGAGTCAGAGGAAGAAGAGGTTGAGTTTAAAGTATTGACTGAAGGAGGAAAGAAGAAGGGAAGAGTGAAGTGATTAGTATGCTGCGATGGGATTAATGTAGTGGAACTTTAAATTGTCGAGATGTTTTTTAGTAGATATGTTTTTTTCATTTGCAATAACAACAAATACAATCAACAGCATATTAAAATTTGAGCGTAAGTGAAAACAGAGATGAGTTAATAAAATATGATAAAACACTCCGACCCTGTTAAATAACAATAATAGAAATAAAGGACTTCTATGTATTTGTTTTGAAGATGGACGACGTGTCTCCACCTCCTCTACGTCTGCGTGAGTGAAGCTGAATTAAACCTATTGAGTGTGACACCATATTGAGCTTCATATGTCATTTAGAGCCAAAGTTTGTGTGATTGTGGTTGTGCATTGGAGCCTGATACACACACTCAACCAATTGTGAGTCAGTCTCAGCTGTCAATCATTACGTTTCATTTTTACAGCATCGAATGACTAATTTAAAACCAAACTTACTTGGAAAATAAGCACTTGAAAATACATCGGTGTGATAGGAACTAATTGAAATGTTAGATTAATCTTACTTACATGACTATATGACTTAGTCCATGTCCAGTTCGCTAACATGGAGGAGATGGGGGTTGAAAGCCAAAAACTGCAGCCAGCCAATGGGTAGCGATCAAGATTATACGGCCACATCCATCTTTAATCACAGTCTATATGATCTTTTAAAAGTTCACAGTGAAGTGAAGGCATCGTGCTGCAGTGTGAACAAAGCAGGGAGGGAGTCTTGGTCACTAAACCGTCCAGTCGAGTCGACCCGACGCATCCTGGCTTGAGATCAGTTTAAACGTGGGTCACCGCAGCTGTTAAAAGACGTTCACATCTGCAAACCCATTCAACCCACGGCCTCGTTAAAAAACTAGCTGTTTTAAACACTTTTTTTTAAATCAGTACCTGCTCTTATTGCATTTATTCATCCCCGAGGAACCGTAAAGGAGTAATTATCCACTCCCAGCTTGAGTAGACAGTTGAGCCTTCCACAAAGTCTGGT
>CM028858.1:22692654-22710656 GCA_016801935.1 Platichthys stellatus
AAAAAATACAATCAACAGCATATTAAAATTTGAGCGTAAGTGAAAACAGAGAGGAGTTAATAAAATATGATAAAACACACCGACTCTGTTAAATAACAATAATAGAAATAAGGCCCGACTTCTTTGTTTGGAAGATGGACGACGTGTCTCCACCTCCTCTCAGTCTACATGAGTGAAGCTGAATTAAACCTATTGAGTGTGACACCATATTGAGCTTCATATGTCATTTAGAGCCAAAGTTTGTGTGATTGTGGTTGTGCATTGGAGCCTGATACACACACTCGACCAATTGTGAGTCAGTCTCAGCTGTCAATCATTACGTTTCATTTTTACAGCATCGATTGACTAATTTAAAACCAAACTTACTTGGAAAATAAGCACTTGATCGAACATCGGTGTGATAGGAACTAATTGAAATGTTAGATTAATCTTTGAGCATACTTACATGACTATATGACTTAGTCCATGTCCAGTTCGCTAACATGGAGGAGATGGGGGTTTAAAGCCAAAAACTGCAGCCAGCCAATGGGTAGCGATCAAGATTATACGGCCACATCCATCTTAAATCACAATCTATATGATCTTTTAAAAGTTCACAGTGAAGTGAAGGCATCGTGCTGCAGTGTGAACAAAGCAGGGAGGGAGTCTTGGTCACTAAACCGTCCAGTCGAGTCGACCCGACGCATCCTGGCTTGAGATCAGTTTAAACGTGGGTCACCGCAGCTGTTAAAAGACGTTCACATCTGCAAACCTATTCAACCCACGGCCTCGTTAAAAAACTAGCTGTTTTAAACACTTTTTTTTAAATCAGTACCTGCTCTTATTGCATTTATTCATCCCCGAGGAACCGTAAAGGAGTAATTATCCACTCCCAGCTTGAGTAGACAGTTGAGCCTTCCACAAAGTCTGCTTCCTCCTCCTCTTCCTCTTCCTCTTCTTCTCACTGTCCTGTTTAAACTCCTGCATCTGACGCTATGTCTTTCATGCTTGTTTACCTCATTCGCATTTCCCTTATCCCATCATCACTGTCCCATCACTTCAACCATTGTCTCGTCCCCTGTCATCCTCCTTTTTCATTTGCTGCACATGAATTGTGGAAACCGTGCCTCCGATATCTAATGAGCGGCGAATGACAAACACACAAGCAGCAGTCGGAGAGGTCGGGTGGAGGAAAGCTACGTGAGGGGGGGGGGACGGAGGCGTATCGTCCGAGTTGGAATCAGCAAGAAGCAATTAAGGCAGAGCGCTGCAGAAAGAGGATATTTAAACACGAGATAATGAAGAACTGCTGTGGGAAAGGTGAGAAACCAAGTGTTGTGAGCAGTGAGAAGAGAAGTTGAAAGAAGGAGAGAAAGAAAGAAGAGCCAACCACAGCTGGACAGCCACTCAGCAGGTTTCCACAATAACACAACCACGGATAAAGAAATAAGATGCACCGTAGGAGCCCGGGAGGAAAACAGGTTTAATTACAAGGCCGTCACCGTGTGCATGCATGTGTAAGTGCACGTGGCTTTATGCATTATACAGCTAGGTCTGAGTGTGAGTGATTATCCAGGTGTTGTAGGAGAGAGAGAGAGAGACAGACAATAAAAACAAGGACGACCATCGAAGAAGCTGGGATTTTCACCTATTTAAAAAATGAGTGCTTTTTTAATGGATAGTTTTCTGAGGTTCATCGGGTTTGTGTGTTTAAGAAGTTGCACAGTGGTTGTCGAACACTTGAGGCGACAATGACCTCCTTCTTTTTACAGCGCTTATTGTTGCTAGGTTACAAAACCAACTCTTATAGCACTGTTTGCCCGTTTGTGAACTACACATGTCTGTTACCCCCCCCCCGACAGAATGCACCTGACCTCTCCACAGAGGCTCTTGGTTTCAAGTATCGATCATGAAAACTGAGTCAGCTCCTCAAATGTGATTCTTCTGCGTCTCCGTGTGTTTCATGTCACTGTACATAGAACATATTTGGGTTTCGTTATTTTTTTTTTGTCATTCCAAAATCAACTGGCAACTTCTTCAACTTTTTAGTTTTCTAAAAAATCTCAACACACTCTAAAAAAACTGCAAATCCACCAACACAAAATGCAAAACCACCAACACAAAATGCGAAACCCTTCATTTTGCATTTAAAAAGACCCACAGCATCATATGCATTGGTTTTCCCAGCAACTAAATAAGTTCTACACCCTGCATCCTGCCTGTCTGTCCATTCCGGCTGCAACATCTCATCTACATCACAAGCTGTGTTTTTTTTCCAATGGGCCAAAACATAACAAAAATAATCGTACGGAGGACTCCAGCCACCACAAGTTCCCAAACCTCCTCATGCATGCTGCGTGGGCCTGGAGAGGAGGAGAAGGTGGTCGTAACACCTTCCACCCACAGCAGGAACAAAGCCTTAATTGGGTCTCAGATTGCTGGATGTGGTGGGAGGTGTAGATCAATAGATCGTGGGAGGCATAAAGGGCAGCAGCATAGTGCAGCTAGTAGGTAACTCACCAGCTCTTATTTCTAAATGTTGGGATGATAGATGTAGTTGTGCAGCAGCTCAGGTTGCGTGGACGTCTCTGCCCAGCCTCCCCCCTTCTACTCTCACAATAGCTGTGATCTCATCTGAGAAAACTGTCCTTCGTCCTCAGGCTCCTCTTCTTCCTCTCCTTGACCCCCGGCTGTTGTGTCGTCGCTGACCTCCAGTTCCACAGCAGAAATAACCTGGGGCTCTGTTTGTGCCTCAGATCCTGGAGCTGCGTTCACAACATCTTTTGGAGACTATGTCATGTGCTGCCGTCAGACTTTGATCATATTACTGCTGTTTTACCATTGCTGTATAGTTTGTATTTCTTGGTATTTTCATTTGTCCTTGTGTTTAATTTGTTGGTGTTTATTACTTTTTCTCTTATGATCCTGCATATGAGTTTCATTAACTTTTTGCTCTTATACAACAACAGGCCTAAACACTTAATTTGGTCTCTACTTAGGGCATATGGTGTTATTATGAACAGCATATTCTATGTAATGAACATTAACTGTATTATTAATCGTGAGACGTACTTATTATCTTCTTTTATGTATTTCCTTACACGTAATTACTATGCTGATCATTCTAGTTCTTAATCTTTAAGATTAAAATAAATAATTGCAGTTTTTATGTGATTGCAAATGAGTCTACACGTGTAAATGTGCTGGTTGTTGTTATTCGAACGTAAACCAGCAAACTGAGCTGGACAGAGAAACGGTGTTTACTGTTTTCTCAAATAGTTGATGATTGTGAAACAATTTTAAGAGAAATATTGAGTCTCTGTGTTGCAGCTCCAGTAAAGAGCTGCAACACAGCTGTGCTTGAGAAACACTTTTCTAAAAGCCTTACTCCGAGCACTTGTTCCACCTTAGGAGCTGTTGTCTTCTATCTCACTAGTCTTTACTGTCAGGAGAAATTTCTAAAAAATCGTTTGTCACGAGGAGCAGCTCTTTGTTTACGACTCCTGATTTTTCAAAATTTAAAAAAACATCTCCCAGTGTTTACACCTGTTAGGAGAGTGGGTTTTGCCAGTTGGTAAATGCGGCTTAACGCTGTGATTGGAGCTGATTTACAAAAGAAGACGTTATTTTCATTTTGACCGATTGTGACTCACGTAGATAAAAACCTTGTAGTGTTATTACAAAAAGTCTGATTTGAAATTGAAAGACGGAAAAAAAGCAGTAATTGTGCAGATTGGGTTAAGAAGTTTGGTAAACTAGTTTCTTTATTGTGTTTTGAATTCCAATTTTTTTCAGCTTTCAGAAAAGGTGAATTGGCAGTTTTTTGTTCTTTCTTTTACTCAACAGTGAAATGAAAATATTTTCGATTTAGAAGGATGCTGCCATGACCGCGTGGTCTCCTCAAATTCAATCAAGCGCCACACACTTTTAAAGAAATCTGATGTTTTTTAAATCAAGATCCGTGAATAATTCCCTGGGAGATCATTGAACATGTCAACAATAAAAAAAATAAAAAACACCCTCTATAAAAGTGTAACACAAAATGGATCCTGTTTTTGATCCACAATAAAATGTAATTACTTCATTCCTGGAACAAACCACATTCTTTCACCAAGTTTCACGGTAATCCATCAAGTAATTCGGCAAAATCTTGCTTGCAATAGAAACATACTGACAGGGTAACAATGACATAACCAGACGAAAGTGCCTTTTACAAAGCTGTCAACATTAAAAAATAATCATATTTTTCAGCCTTAATCAGGTGACGGGAACCCGGAGTCTCGGAAAACTCATTATTTTAATGTTCAGGCTAAACAGGTAAGTGGAAATACTAATCCTTAATGAACAGAAATGAATTAGTAGCCAGACCCTTTGTATGAGAAACCTCAAGGTAGCAAAGGTAGTTTGGAGTATTTGGTCGGCTTTAATTACTCATTGGATCCATTGTTGTTGTTCATTTGACCGGGAAAGAGAGAAAGTGAGAGAGAATATAAAGAAGAGGAAACAGAGGATGAGAAAGAACACGTGATGAATACTGTGCGAATACGTCAGGATGATTTAACCCTTGGTTCTCTGCCTCATGTCAAGCAGGAAAGAGGGAATGACCTTTTTCACAATATGCGACTCCCTGAGCTCATGTAACACCTGTTGTTGGCCTCCTCCTCCTCCTCCTCCCCACAAACACCGAACTCCCCACCGTGCTCATGCAGCCAGCCGACCATCTGACGTTGGTGACAGGACCCACGTTAAAGATCAACACCGGCTCTCTCTCTACGGCCAAATACCGGAGCTTTTAACTCCAGAAACACCGTGACCTTCTCTTCCTCAACCTCTTCCTCCACCTCTCCGTCCTCCCCTGATCTGATCCATTCATCTCGCAGACAGGCAGTGTGTTTTAACTTGTGCTCAGTGTCACCGGAGCGGCCTCTTGGAGTGGAGGAGGTGGCAGATAAAGAAAAGGCAGAGGAGGAGATGAACAAGAGACTAGATGGAGAGAAGGTACCGGGGGGGGTGTGTGGTTAGCAGTCAGAGCGCACAGACACACAAGGGAGATAATCCTCCACAGAACAATTCAGACCTGGGATGACGGCTTGGACATTAATAACTGCTATCCCTCTTTGTTATCCTCTGATTTGTCTGGTGTCAGTTTAACACAATTGCCTTTTCACCGCACTAAATGCTTCCCTAATTCCTTTTGTAACCAGATGTGAGATGTTCAGATAGAGCGTGAGGTGGCTTTTATCGTTCTATAGAAACAGACTTTAAGGCAAATTATCTCTGCAGCTCAGCCTGAAGATGAAGTGGGAAAAACATGATGAAGAACACTGATGGCAGTTTCTTTTATGTTCTGATAAAACATACGCTTTTTTCTAGATCTATACGTACATGTGTGTGTCACCTGTTGTGTCCACTGTTAACCTGAGGTGCCAGATGGTTTGTTACAGAGAACCATCTGGGAAGGCTTCGTTTGAGACGTTTTGGAAGATAGAACTTTCCAAAAGAAAAGTACTCGCAGCTGATTTAATGAATCATACGTCCATCAACATGTATCACGGTTGTCAAAGCCAGTTGCTAGAAGATTCAAATGATCTGTTCCACAAAGAAAAGTATTTAAGTGTCGTCGCTTTTCGTTGTTGTCAGACGTATAACACGTATAATCCAGCTTAGCATAGTCTAACTTGAAAACACTAGTGCGTGTTTGTGTGTGTGTGTCTGTGTGTGTGTGTCTGTGTGTGTGCGATGATTCCAATTTGCAGTGCTATCTGAGTAGCACTTCTCTAATTCTCAAAGAAGGCTGAGTAGTGGGTAGGACGGAATTACTACTGTTACATACCCGCCGAGCTGATTAGCTATTGACTGGTCTAAACACCCTGGCAAAGTGTCCCTGTGTGTGTCTGAGTGTGTTGTGTGAGTGTGTTGTTTATGTGAGGGCTTGCCTGCATGAGGCATTGTTATCTGAGAAAATCTAATTCTCTTACTTTGCTTATCACCATTTCTTTTTAAAGCAAAGGATGGACGAGAATACACACACACTCACACACACACACACACACACACACACACACACTCACACACTCTCACACACACACACACACACACACTTGTATCAGCACTGATTGTCCAGGCAGCACCACAGACACAGCGATCGATAGCGTGATGAGCGGATGACATCACCATGTGAGACGATCCCAGGCTTTAACACGTATCCGTCCAATCAGCTGCTCATCGGATGTCGATGACCTCATCACAACCAAGAGGGGAAGGGGAGTGCAAGTTCAAGCCCTTTGGTGAACGAGGGATTTGTCATCTACAGTGAATCCACCAAAAATACACAATACGACAATTAATCTGCTTGTTGGAGAACAAACGCTGACACAGACTTTTTTATCCTCCCTTTCTTTCCCATTGTCCAATGGAACATCGCTCAGAATTACTTTCTATTCAACTCTTCTCCCTGCAGGAGCATGCAGGATGTCAGCACGCAGAACTAAAGGAGGTCACACAACAGGTACAAAGTGGATCAAGACCTCTATCTAACACTGTAATCACAAACCTAGTGATTACGCATTCGTATTATCGAAGTAGTCCAACTTTCTGCTGTCGTTATATTTACTTATTTCTCTAAATGAAAATCTCTGGAAAACTGGATCCCGACCATTTCCCGAAGTTTGCCTTTCGATTAAGAAGTTTACTGATCATTCAGGAAAGGGATGGTGCAGGGGAGGGGGGGGGGGTTGTGAAAAGGTTTTAAAGAAAGGTTATAAAGATATAAAGTCTGCTATGAAAAGTGCTGTGTCACCTTGAACATTTGTGGTGAGCCCTTATTGCCTGAAGCTCTCGAATCTCATCTTTCAAAGTTGATCCCTTATCCTCGGCTACTTTTTCATCCTAAGATACTTGTATTTTTGCAGTTTGCAGTATGTTGCCTGTTAGAAACCTCATTAACACGCCAACTAGGTCAATTTGAATTTTCCAAAGATGTTCCCGCTCTACTCTGACATTTTACGGACAATCTACTTTGTCCTTAAACAGCTTATGTTGAGGACAGAACATCAGGAGAGACAAACTGTGTTTCAAAAGCACTTCGAGGTGATTCGGGCTGATAAGTGAACATTAAACTCCCCTGAGAATACTTTCACAAATACTAAACACCCATCGCAGTGTCATCGCTGGTGTGAATGAGACAATGACATTGGAGAGTTTGTGTAATTCAAAGGTGGCTGGAAATCAACAGGAAGACATCTTGGAAGCAGTTGATGGTGGTGCATTTCTCATTATATTTTGAATAAACTGCATTTGTATAGTGTTAAATTGCAACTTTATTTTTAATATCTAAAAATGCCGGTTATGTCTTTGGGAAAGGATGGTCACAGCAGGACGAGTTCAAACACAGCGTTTTCCATCCGCAATCAATACGAAGCTAGAGGTATTGAATGAAGCGTCGACTGGGGGAACAAATGCTAAAACTGATTTCATCGTGTAACTAGTGGCTTGTGGGTTCTGCTATGTGGAGGATATTTGTGGGTTTTACATCAAGTACACACCTAAGCAGTGTTCAATCACAATAACAGCACTTGATGATTTACAAAGTGCAAATGGTGATGAAGCAAGAAGCTTTTCACACCTCTAAGTGTTTAATCAGACAAGAGCATGCTGCCTTTAGTACTCAGAATAACTACAGTACAAGCCTAATGAATGAAAAACCATAAATTCAAAGTCTGAAGAACTAGACTACACAAAGCCGGGAGTCAGCGGGTCTTAGCTTCTGTCCTTCCCAGCTGACGCCTATCCCACGCTCACTGGTGAGCCACCCTCCCAGGTCTGGTTGCAGGATGGAGGAACCAGTTTCTCTATTCAAGGAATTGGGTGACTGCTCCCACGTGGCCATTTTATCTTGCTTTTTATGAATCCTTCTTTGTCTGGCTCCTCCCCTGGGACAAACCTAGTTCCCACGATCACCTGGACAAAGGAACCTCTCCACCAGGTTAAGGTGCTGGTTCTGGAGAAGAAGAATTGCTCTTTCTTGATGAAGCCATTCAGGCATCTAAATAGATAGGATGCCTCCTGAGTGCCATACATTGGATGTTTTCCAGAGCCAGCCACTCGGATAGAGACCCTGGGGCAGACTCAGAACTAGTTGGAAGGATTAAATATCCCATTTGGCCTGGAAACGCACTTCCTCCACTAGGAAGGCACTGAGAGCTGGAGATAGCAGCGAGTGGAAAACCCTGCTTGGCCTGACGCTCAAATAACTTGAAGAAAAATAGGCTTGACAATAACTGGTTGAAGGTCCAACTACTTACACTGAACTCATTAACATCAATTTGACACCATGACGACAATCACAGTTCACGAGCAGGTAAGAAAGTGCTGAAGAGAAAAACAGGAGAAATAACAGAGCAAGAAAAAACAATTAAGAGGACAATATTAATGAAGCAGGGTAAATTAAGAAATTACATTTAAAGGACATGCACCTGAAATAACGAGACAGAGCAAAACTAACCAGTGAACAAGAGTTGAATTGGGAGAAAGATGTGCATTAGCAAGAAGTGAATTAACAGAGAGCAGAAGCCCTTCCATTTCTCTGATTGTATTACCCATTATGCTCCCCCCCCCAACACAAAAACGCACAAATTATTGCAGCATTAGCATTTAGTAATAAATGGACTGATAAAACTGCACAAAAAAACAGAAAAGGGAAACAAGGCAGGGTCAGAGAAACACCACTTCAGCCCGGAAACGAGTGGGTGATGTGGTGAGAGATGGAGGGAGCGTGGCCGGGGGGGGAGAGAAGAGCGAGGCCAGATAAACATGGTGCTTTTAAAAGGTTAAAAAAATAAACCTTTCATTCAGAAGTCATCTCTCACGCACACGCAACTGTGTCCAAGCAGAGACATGAACGCACGCGCCCCCTCGATTCAATCAAACCAGCTGCCATTTTAGTGGCAACACGCAATGAATCATGGGATTGATGATGCGCCCTTGCAAGGGGACAAGTAATTTCTACTGCCCGGGAGATGAAGGGAGGAAGAAATGGAAGGAGAGAAGGAGGGAAAGACGGAGAGGAGGACGAAGGGAGGAAGAGGAGAGTTAACGGAATGAGTAGTATCATCTGAGGTCTGCCCTCCTCCACCTCCTCCTCCTGCCCCTGCCCTCATCGACCCAAAACAAGAGCACAGAGGCCCCCGATTGGTTGAAAAGACGACTAATAGGAAAAGAGTCTTGGATGAGGCTTATCGCAGATGAGAGCTCCATTCATCGTTCAAACTCTGCCACCGATGAGGGCTGAGAAGGTGTTTGTGACTATGTGATTGGTAGAGAGGAGAGAAAGTTACAACTTGGAACTCAAAGACTAGCTCTCTCCTCCTCCTCCCCCCCCCCCAACCCCGCCACCCCAGTCTCGTCACCCTGTCGTCTCTCTGCAGCGAGTGAAATGAAAATTCAACCCCGCACCAGTGAATCGTCATATATATATTCAGACCAATATCTGCCTATTTCACACAAGCTAAAGGATGTGTGCTCACAGGCATTCGAAAGCTGCTTGTGTACGTGCACACGTCTACACACAAACACACACACACGCAAGTCAGGCAGGGTTTTAAACCCCTGCTTCTTTCAATCCGAGAGAGCAGACCCGTACCATCCCTCTGGGGATTAGCGTGAGAGATGGAGAATGAAAGAAAAAAGGTGAGGATGACGGGATAGGATAGAGAGATTGAAGGGAGGTTTACTAATTTAACAAAACTATGAATAAAAGTGAAAGATTGTAGAAAAAAAGAGGCTGCAGGAGGGGATGTGACCAAGAATGGATCCAAAAAAAACAGGGACAAGAACTCCAGCTGGAACAATGAACCGACCCAGGAACCAAGTCAGATTGAATATTCACTCGATGTTCATTAGATTAACTGATAGCGCCTCATGCCGCTGCGGGTGCTGGCGTTCGGTCTCTGTTAAGAGTCTGTTAAAGTCGACCCCATCTGGATCGAGTGTGATTACACTGTGGTCGGATCTGGCTTCGCTTCGGTCCCGGCTCAGATTACATCTCTCTTTTGAGGTCAGGATCAGATAGGATCAAAAAATGTTGGACCCTGAGCAGTGATCACTTTCATTCGCACATTAGTTTATCATTATTTTTTTTATCTAAAACATCTATATCAGAAGTCCATCACAAATAGTTTTCCAGGGTCAAAACTGATAAATTACTAAAAAACAACACACAACAATATCCAATAAACGTACTTTTTTCTGGTTCGACAATCGACGGAATAATGAATGAACCAACAATGCATTTCAGAGCCAGTTATGCCTGTAAACACACAATCGCTTCTTCTAAGGGCAAAAAAAAGTGTTAATATTCCAGAGCGGTTATATATCATGGCAGCATCTTTAGGTCTGCACGCGCCCACACAGCCATACATACTGAATAATGTTGGATAACAGACCAGGAGAGTTTCCTCTGCCTGCTCCCTCTGTTCAGTAATGCACCCTCCATAAATCCCACTCACTCTGCTCAGCCAAAGTAGTACACAATTCACTTGAAAATGCACATCAGCACATTGAGCCACATGCCCACACTCCAAACACACAGGTGTCAGTTGTACGAGTGTGATTTAAAGATAGATTACCTCAGCATCTATACCGCCCCGCGTGATGGGGGGCGCCGTTATACCCCCGGCAAATATTTGGCCCACTCGCCAGCAAAAGGCAAAAGTCAATACTAATTCCCATTAACATAATGACTACAAATGAACATTCGGGTCTGGGCTTTATGATGCCAGTAAACCAAAATGCTTAAATAGCCATCCCGCAATCTCTTTTTAAAACCGTCCATGAAAATATCTAATGAGTGAGCGGAAGTTCCTGCAAACACAGAATCACTCAGAGACCCATTTCTGTGAGGATGCAGATGAAGCCCCGTGACCTCTCGCCAGAGCATCGACCAAACCGGTCCTCCGTCATCATCATCATCATCCCGGGGAAACGCTGCTCCAATTCACATTCTGTCATGCAATGTCATAGTGAGCCGTGACACTGTGATCACAACAAATTGGGTGTTGCAGAACTGACTGAACTCCCCTCGTGCCGCTGCCTAAAGGTTCATTCCAGTGCAGCAATTTACATGGACACCAACCTCCAACCCCAGAATAAGATATTATATATATACTTCTGAACATAGTTTAAAAACAAGACTAATTTGATTCTTGCAAGCCTTTATATTAATATTCTGCTCTTTGAGGAAAAAGCACTCAAGTCTAACACTGCAGTGTGTTTAATAAAATAAATTATTAAACTTCTTTAACTTTGAACTGCAGTCTTTCTAGTGGTCATGCATGGGCTGCGCAGTCAAACCAGTTTAACCGCTGCAATGGCTGAGGAGTTATTTATTTATCTATATATTTTTTTGTTGCAAAGTCTAGAAGTGGCTGTGAGTATCTGTGAATATCTAAAGTGTGTTGTACTTCCTGCTGCAGGAGGACACCGATCACTACAGCTTACAATGAACATGGTGTCTGTACACTAAGCACAGCTCGGGGAAAACGTTTCTTTAAAAAAAGAAAGAAAGAGAGGAGGAGGAAATGCAAAAGAGGTGTTGATCTACTGCCAGGGTCTGTCAAAGTCATTAAAAAAGAACAATACGTGGTTAAAGTGCACTGCCACAGCTTCAGGAAGTACTGTGTGAAGACCATTCATTACAGTAATACATAATAAGCGTCGGAGAGTGCAGTTACATTTAAATTCTGTAGTCTATGGCTGGAAGGATTTAAAGCGCATACTTAAATTGTGCTGTTGCATATTTAACATGAAAAAGTCTCGGCTGAAAGTTCCCGTGCCTCTGCGGCCCAAATTGGTTTGATATCAGAAAAAAAACTCCACAGAATCCGCAGAACTTTCATAACGTGAACGATGCGACTGCTAATCCCGTCGTGAGAGTGACGGGAATATGAATAATGTCGTTAACGTCGCTGCAGCGGGTTCCAATCCTCTGCTCACGTGAAATCACTGAGCTATGTCAGGACCACCCGCTCCAATCAATCCTCAGGAAAACAACACTGATTGGAGGAAATGCATCAGTCAGCTTGTGTAATAGATAGAGTGAGAGAGAGGGAGGTGATTGACCACGACCACAGCTGATCCCGTGCACGCCGGTGCATTTTATACTCTTCCTAATCCAACACTTCCCCGGCTGTTTGTGCATTTTCTCCCCCGATTAATGTGATTTCTTGGCAGGGGAAGGCTGTGGTGCTAAGACGTGATGTTATAGTGAGACCTCCATGCAGCACTATCTCCTCAGGGTCACTACAACGCTATCTTCAAGGAGAAACTTTAAAAAAAGAAGTGATAGAAAGAGAGGTAGAGCCCCACAAATATGGATTTTCTTGGGAGGCTTATGCCAAAACCGATATCAGGGATAATCAAGATCTGACACTGATATATTATATAAAAGCAGTATATAAAGTAAAAAGCAAATTAGGAAATAATTCCTAAGATGTTGTTATTAAACCCTCATGATAAATAAATGTAATTGAATCCCATGGTATTTTATATTTGTTATTATAAATAGCTATAAATACCACTAAGTAAATACTTGTTTTGTGCAAATTTTAAGTATGAATACACAGATTTTCTGCACTGCCTATTCTGTAAAAAAAAAGTTTTCAAATCATAAATAATAAATACCGACACCGGTCCGTCTGTAACGAGCTCACATCATCTGTCAGACTGTGTTTGTGAGAGAAGGAAGTTATTTAGATCCTGAAGTAAACAGCTGTTCGTGTTAACTTTGTCTATGAAGCACTAACACAAACTTGCAATCAGCCCTTTAAAATGCAGCTGCAGTGTCGCCAGCGCTGCAGTGCTTTGCACAGTAGCTGGAAAAATGAACAAAACTTTGTTAGCATTGCCAATGCAGCATATTTACAAAGCTAAGACCCTGAGTTACTCGAGGATAAGGCCGCGTGTACTGAAAGAAACATTGCAAATATCAATGGATGTACAAAATCTCAATGAATATACTGTTGCTGGAGCTTTGCCAAGGCCCCTTTAGCAGAGCCAAAAATGAACAAGCTAAAAAAAACACTGCACATAACCTTGGAGAACACTTTCACTCTCAGGGTTACTTTTTACAATCGTTTTCATTACACACGATCCTCCTCAGGACAGCAGAGATTACCAGGACGCTTCTCAATAAACATCAGAGTCTCTGTGTAAATAAACAGGGAAAAAAGCATCAATGCCAACTTCTGCTTTGTTGCGAGAGCGCCGCACAATTACAGCTAGAGTCGTAAAAACACAAATACCAGCTGATGTTGTGATCGCAATTATAAATCGTGATTACGACTCCCGGTAAACACGGGGGACGTGGGCCGCTCAGACATTCAGGAGGCAGAACCACGGACTGGATAAAGGATTTGATCACAGGGCAGAAGGGACACATGTTACTTTATAGCCGCTGGGCACAACTACTCAGCAGTGGGAGCGCACCACCATAACAGGTTTAATTTACAAGCGGGTGCTCGGAATTAAATCAGATGTTTGCTAATTGATGATTTGCCAGGATTTTACGGTGACTAATTTAAAGTAAAGCCATGATACGCAGTTTATAGACAGTGTGTATTCTCCAGCAAAACAACGCAGCACAACCTTGAAAGTCAGTGTGTCCCCGGAGTTTAACACTGAATTGTTCGGTAAGAGAGAATTCAACTCACCTAAGGGAACAGATGTGTCCAATCACAAGGAACCAGCACGGAGCAGCAGAGCAGGCCAGGAGAGGGGGGGGGGGGGGGGGGGACAGAATTAGTTTTATTATAGTCAAACATTCACTGCAAAATGTTAGGATGCTTTCCTCTGGAGGCATTGTGAAGAAAAAGATACTGGAAAGACAATGTGGCTCAAGATATGTGTCACAAGAAAGAGAAATAGAAATCAAAATCCGCAAACACTGAATTTGTGTGCAACTGAGCAGGGTTGTGAGCGGTTGTCTCCACAGTCATACACATAAACACATAGAAATGATTACAAGATGTTGGTAGCAAAATGTTTTTATAGACCCAGAGCAGAGGAGAGGTGGGTACATCCAGTGTCTCACATTTTGACACGTCTCCTCCAGTGAAACCGGAGAGAGTGTGTCAGTGGGTTTCTGAGTTTGGAGACTCTCGGTGAGTCCGAGGACCAGAGATCAGAGTGTGTCACTTATTAGAGCTGCCTATCACACTCTATCCTCCAGCTAGTCTCTCTCTGCTTCATACACCAGAAAGAAATGAGAACCGAAAGCAGGTTTAGAAGTAGCATAAATAACAAGTGAAAACGGGCCCATGAGTGTGTGTGCATGTGTTTTTATGTGTGTGTGTGTAGCAGTGTGTATGGGCTGTGAGCCTCTGCGGTTGCCATTTGAGACTCCATCTAATGGGTATAGAGCCGGGGCCTGGCAATCTGCCAACATGCCTCACACACTGAGCTGGAAAATAACACACACACACACACACACTGGGTCACACACAAAATGGCAAAGATCTTTAAATCAACCGAGGTAGGTGCACAAAGAAACAGCACAATTTGACAAAAAGTCAAACACACGCCATCGCACAAAAAAATTGGTCTGCACACGCAAACACACACCGCACACCACACATGAACCTCGGGATAGTTCTGCTTGTTCCCAGCCTCCCACTATGCTACAGGATAAATGAGCCAATCAGTGGCTGCGGTTCCTCCCACAGATTCAAAGAAATCAAGATTATTATCCAGCCCCCGTACTGAGTGTGCATGTGCGTGTTTGTGGGTGCGTGTGCCCATTCAGGCATGATTGGGATCAATGAGAAGACACGAGTGAGGGTGTACTGCGCGGTGCCTACACTCATCATAGAGGCCAGTGGCCTTGTTCACCCTCTATTCTTTTGTCCTGTCAAGCAAGAAAACACAAGAGGATGAAGGGTCAGATGAGAGGAGTGAGTCTGCTCTGCTCCCTCTCACCTCCTATTTAGCTCCTCTTTCCTGTCGAGCTGCTGCTTCCTGCAGTTTAGTCCGGTTCAAATGGACAACATATAGAAACATAATGTCGGGAATATAAGAAAGATTATCTGGAAAGAAAGGTGACGAAAAAATTAACTTCTGAAAAGCACCTTTGTGTTTTCAGCTTCTCTTGCAGTTCAAAAATATGTTTTTACCCCCAAACACAATGATTAAAGTCTGAAAGGGTAGACGGAGTAATAACAGTCTGAAAATCCAATGTTCTATAATCTCAGGGAGTGATTCTTTCCAGTGGAACATAAACTACAGGCAGGTTGTCTGTATTCTGTTTCCCTGTAATGACCGTCTGAAATGTAAGTGATGTTTGCTGGACACAGAGTAATTAGTTGAGAATATCGATGGGTCACAACGCCTCACATTAGAGCTTGGGAATAATATGACAAGTGCAAACATGTCCGCTCCTGAAATCTGCTGCTTTTCTGCCTGATTTGTAGAAAGCACCAACAGACAGGAAAGTGCCAACACGTCTCGGTTCAGGTTTTGTTTCTGTGAGAAGGAAGAAATGGAAATAATCGTCTCAGAATCGTTTCCTCTGCAACTGCTGCAGGGATTGAATGACAACAAACAAACACAACAACCTTTGTGGTAAACAGGACAACACAAAAGAGCAGACAACTTGAACTGATGTGGTGAGAACACGTGGGATGTATTTAAACAACTTATCCTGTAACCCATCTCAGGGTCGCCACTAACCAGTCACACCTGCAGTCCACTGAGAGCTTCCTGTCAACCTAACCCCAATCTGCATGATTCGGGACAGTGGGAGGAAGCTGGAGGAAAAACCACACACAAAGGGGGGGTGAGCATGCAAACTCCAGAAATCGAACCAGGAACCTTCTAGCTGTGAGGCGACAGTGATTAACCGCTGCACCACCGAGCCGCCCTTCACTTCCAATCTTGTTCAGAAAGGTGTTTATAAGGTTTAAAATGTTATGTGTAATGGGAATACCGTTGTTTTTTAACAAATTGCCGCTGCTTCATCTCAACCATCGTTATCCTGTCTCATTTTAACAACCTGTGCTGCTCGTCCCAATCAGATTTAGAGTCTTGAGGAGCTGCTTCTTAAAAACGTTATCCACAGCCGGGCTGCAGTGGTTCACATTGATGTGAAAATCGATAGTTATACCAATGACATTTGCCTTTTACTATCGAATAACAGAATCCTAATTGCGCATGAGCATCTCCCTTCGGCTCACGGTGCGTCGGTGGGAAATACACACAGGCAGCTGAGAAAATAATTGGGTGAAGTGAGACAGATATCACCATCCGTCTCCAAGCCAGGGATTATGTTGGATATCCCAGAGACAAACATGAGGTTGTCCTCCAGGACAAAAATCCAGGACGCACACAGTGTCTGCCAAAAGAGGAAACACAACAAACCTCTCGCGACCACCATCCCTCACACAGCTTGAACATTACAGCACCTACATCAGAATGCTGTGTGTTCATTTCAGCTCAGCACACAATACGTCCCCAGTGAAATGGATTGGCAAACCTCGCACCCTGCTATTGGACACTGGACTTTCCTCACAACCAGGCCCCAGACAGTTCCGGATTGGCAGTCACACCTGCTCGGCTTTAATGCCCAACACCAGAGCCCCCCGCCCCCCCCAAAGGGTTGTGTGCTCGGCCCCCTTCTGTTCAAACCGCACACCCATGACTGTGTCCTAAGAGATGGAGAGAACTCTACGGGGAGGTTTTGGATTGACGCCACCATCTTCGGCCTGATTACAAACACTGGTGAGAATTCATATCGGGAGGAACTCAGCTATTGTGTTGAAGGCTGCACTGGAAAGAAACCAGTGAGCTAAGTGTTGGTGTTACAGTCCCACATCGGTGGAGCTGCTATGGAACAGGTGAACAGTTTTAGGTTTCTGTAATTCAACATCACGGAGAACCTGTCGTGGTCAAAGGAACAACTGTACTTCTTAAGGAAACTTAAGGAGGCTAAGTTCCTGTGCCAGGTTTGTTTCAACTTGTCCAGAGGAGCAGTGGAAGGCACCAGAAGTAGAAACATCACAACCTGGCCTGTGAAGTGCACATCCAGGGACAGAAAGACTCTGCAGAGGGTGTTCAGAACTAACAAGACTTCACAGGTACACTTCAGTGACATCAGTGAGGTGAGGTGTCTGTGCACAGACGGAGTTCATCCTCCACACTTCAGCTTGAAAACTCTTTTCAGAACTTCAGGATTATTTAATTGCTTTTTTAGATGTTTTTCTGTGGAGAGTAGATCTGTAATAATCTTGTATGACAGATTGAGCCTCTTGGCCGCAAGCAAACAACTCTTTAATTCACTAAAATGGAGACTTTACATCCTCACACACCGAGATCTTTAGTTTCACAGTTTTTCAAGAGTTCAATACTCGTGGGCACTAATGATCTGCGAGTCCAGTTGGTTCGGAGGGATGGAACCCTGAACCTTCTACTTGTACGAAATTGTTCTTCTCTAAATTTGGGACTGAATTTGTATCCCAGTCTGTCAGTAAAATGATTTTCATAATTTTTAGCTGGGAAAACAATTTACCAGAGATAAAACTGTGGAGGGTTTAAAGGTATCCAACCCTGGATACCACCCAATCCTAAATCCTACTTCCCATCCTTCGTTCAAACAGAGATGACTGCCTAAACCTCTTCATCCCTTGTTCTATATACTATCCTCTAGTCTAAATCCCTCTGTCAATCCATCAAGGCTGGCACATTCTCTCTTAAGTTTTGAATTATGTCTCTTTTTTGATGTGGGAGACAGACGAGACCGGCCCTGGAACACCTTCTCCGTCTTTCTCACCAGCCGACTTATTGTGCTTTTAAAACACTGCTTCTTGAGGATCCAGTCAAACACAGGTTACTCGCCCTAACCTAGAAACACAGGCACTCAGAAACAAATGCACATTTTCAAATTTCTCTTACACTCCGTCTCCTCACCTAGCCTAACCCCTTGCCTCCACCTATTTTCCTATCTGTTTTTAAATGACAGTCTGTTTCACCTCTCTGCT
>CM028858.1:22711017-22726732 GCA_016801935.1 Platichthys stellatus
ATACACATACAGACACGTTCTAGTGGGCCGGGTTAAGGTTATCTTTGAATGGACGTCTAATGTATTCCATGTCAGTGACAGAAGAGACGTATTTGCCCTGAAAAGCTGTCTGTACCCTCAGTCATTTATTATGCTGAATGAAAGCCTGCAGCAACACACACACACACACACACACCTGTCAGAGACCACAATGGTAACTTCCGCAGGGAAACCCCATAATACCCTGCACCAGGTCAGTTGGCTGAAAGGGCAGAGAGAAACAGATGGAGTCGGAAGGAGGGATGACGGAGAGGGAGGAGGAGGAGGCGCTCGCAGAAGAGGAAGGGTTAGGGAGCAACAGGTAAGGGACGGAGGGAGGGAGGGAGGGAGGGAGGGAGGGAGGAGTGGAGAGCCGCTCGGCACAGAGGAGAGGTAAGAGGGGATGACGGTAAACGGAGAGATGGACATAGATGGGTTCTCAAGAAGGACAAAGGGAAAATGAAGGGGCCCGAGAGGGCGGAGGAGGTGCAGCAGGCCGAGCGGAAGAAGGAAAGGGAGGCGAGATCAAATAGGTGACGAGGTAAGAGGAGGGCAAGGAGGTGAGGAGGAGGGAGAGGCAGGAGAAGATGAGGCCGCAACCTCTGGGGGCGGTTAATGAAGACGGTGAAGTCAGCGTGGGGATGGAGGGGATGGGGGGGAGGCCCTGTGGGCAGTGGAATGGTCCATCTGCTGCTCAGCCCACTGGGATATCACAATCACCTCCCTGGCTCCCACTTCTCACTTATACAACCATTAACAAGGAGAGAGGGAGGGAGGGAGGGAGAGGGAGGGGTGGAGGAATTAATAAAAATCTGAGCCAGCGAGTCTACGTTTATTTTTTTTTCTCCTTCTCCGGCGAAAACGATGCAAAGAGCCGGGGGCGATGCAGATGTGCAGCAAACCGAACCACGAAATCAACTTCCGAGGCAGGACTGTAAAACTCTGACAAGTTATCACAGCAGCGAAAATATTCTCCCATCTCTTTGTTTGCTCGTTTTTATGCTACCAGGTGTCCTAGTGTGTACGGACGGCTGCACGCATTTAATTGGTCAACAGTGTACAGTATTTTAGCAGATGACACCGCACTCTACTGCAATAAAACTTGAGCCACAATAAACTTTTCCTTTCTGGTCTATCCTGAGTTACTTTGCCAGCCGAGCATTAACAGTGGCACTTTGCTTCGCCTGATTGATGAGGAGCCGGGTTTTGGATGTATCTGCTGCTTCTTTTTTGACAGGGATAATCTACAACCTGTAATCCCTATTACCACCATGGTAATGAAGAACCTGAGGTTGAATCTGGGTTTGTACTCATCACTTTCCTAAACAGTTTCTCATCTCAAAAGTATGCAAATCTATGTACTGATCCGAGTAACATGTCTTGAAAGTATTTTAGTTTCACCCAGAAATCACTTCCTCTTGGTTGCTGCAGTAGTTTCATTGCACTGCTACTCGCTGCCACTGGCTAGTACTGTTCTGAGAGCAGCATTGGAAGTGATGTCCTGTAGTTTAGTATCAATAAGAGCTGAATAACATGTCAGCAATTTGGCAATAATTCACATTTGAAACCCCAACAAGTAAAACGCAGATTTCAGTTTGGAGGGGTGACTCTAGAAAGAATTTCAGCTGGTTAATTACTTGATCTACAGTAGGTTGTGGTTAATTTGTCGGTACTGGTTTGGCCTCAGTGGGGAACACGTCCATGAGTGTTGTGCTGGTTTGGTTTGGTTTGAATTCATATTTTGACACTGGATGCGTCCCCATGAACATGTTGTTCAACACGCACCTCACATTAAGCCGCCGGTGAATAGCATGGGAGAAGAAAACCCACTTTAATTTAGTTGAGGCTGCGCTCGCTCGCTCGCCACTAACACTTCCTCACCTTCATCTTCTTTCAGGGGGAAAGAGAAGAAGAAAGTGCATTACAGCTGCCATCTGGCGAGGAGGGAAGCTAAAAGGAAAGAGCACTTTGACAGTTGAACAGTTACTCCAATTGGGTTGAGTCCTAATTGTCGATAGCTGATGTCCTCAGCAAAGGGGCAAGCTACTCTGTTTTCATTCGCTCTCTGAGACCTGGATGTTAGTGTTGGAAACGCACAAATGTAAACATGTAATATCGTGCAATTCCCTGTGTCCATAATAATGTTTGTCTGAGAATTTCTCTGTAGAATAAGGGATTGAATTATGACTGATAACCTTTACTGTGCTCTCATCATCCCTCTCCGTACCTGTGCAGCCAATGATAAAGCTCCTCTTCAGGCCAGGACCGGTAATGACAGGAAAACACATCAGAACTCCTTTTCAGAGTCTCATTTCCTCTGAGGGTTCTTCTGAGAAGATAATTTAAAACGGCACTTTGCAATATGTTTGCTTCTCATATTGAAGTGTAACCATCAGTGAGAAACATTTTAAGGGGAAACTCTTCTTTGAGTGTGTTTTGGCAGAAACATCATCCAACTTGTCAAAGGCTGTGTGGAGACTATGTGTAAGTGGTGCTGCTCTCCTGTGCTGTTTACGTTGATGGGAGGTTTTGTGTGGAAATGCTGCAACAGTTATGACAAACAAGTCAGTGTCAAGCTGTATGTGCTTTGAGCAGCTTTATGAGTATTCAAGTTCTATATGTTTGGTATTTTCTTTATTTATAGTTAATGATAATAAACATTTGGTTAGACTGTCAAATATCAAGGCACAATTACATTTCTTTGTCGAAGGGATATGATAATGACATCTCACAAAAAATCTATATTTGTTAGTTCTATTCAAAACATGGCTGAACTTGTTGTCTATTTAAAAAAACAAACAAGTTACATATGCTTATACATGCATATCCTATTTTAGTAAAGTACACAGCATGATCTGACTGATTGAGCCTCCATTATTATTGAAGGATACTAGTTTTTAGGACAGATGTATAGGTATAAGTACATAAGATGGCTGATTGTACACAAAAGCAAGTGACAAGTGTATTTTTCCAGGGTAGGTGAGTTTCATATGAACACTGTGTGTGCACGGAGAAGAGACATCCCGTCTCCTTCACTTTCACATTCAAGAAAACCGGGGAAATCGAAGAAAGCACATACCTTGACTTCTCTCTCACGCTTCTCTAAAGGAAGCCATTAGACAGCAATGAACCCGAGAGGTGGCAATCCAGCGCTACACACCCACGGACTGGACCCAGCGAGATAATAGCTACTACACATTCAAGCGAGCAGGAAATGCAGAGAAACACTTTTTTTTGTGTTGCATCATATATCATTGCATGTCATTCCCTCTGTTCTCCTACCGACTCTCATTCGCACACACACACACACAGACGCACACACACACATGCTCGCAGTCCTTCAGAGCAACGGGAGGTGGAAAACAATGAAGAAAGGCGCCTTTAAAAGACTGTTTATCGTAACTGGCACTGGACACAAACAACCACACACACTCACATCTCTTCATTCTCACATTCTTAACTTTCATCTTCTGTCTGTTTCTCTCTCTAATGAGGCATAAAGTGACAAACTCTCTGTAGCCATCACAGAAGTTTTTTTAATTTCCGCACAACTCGGCTGCCGCTGCTCACCATCTCACGTAGGAGGAACTTTCTATCTCTTTCTTTTATCTTTGCTTTTTCGGCTTCGTCCAAATCGCCGGAGCTGCATTTTTTTTTTTTTTTGCAAAAGGTCAAACGTGTCACAAAATGCCAGATATTATACATGATGCTCTCCGGCCTACAAATCACGCTCTCCAGATCCAAAAGGTGCGTTCTTGTTTGATACAGACCCCAAAGCCAAAGTCACATTATACCTGGTGACATTACTCTTTATTTTTATCACGTTCTTTAAGTGCAAAAGTCATTAAAATAATAAATTGACTATATTTCATAGAGCACCTTTCTGGTCTTAACAACCACTCAAATTGGACGACCAACCCATTTTTTTGTTGATATCTTTGTCTAATATCATTCAGCCCTAGGAATCACTGGCAGATAGTGTCTGAGCAAAGGGCTGGTCCATACAACACTCGCAGATGACCTGAAAAAAGCGTTTGACATTCATTCCCCCCCCCACCAGTTCCCTATATACGACAAAACACCCACAGAAAAGCTCTGGCAGCATGCATGAAGAAAAAAGAAAAAAAATGTTGCTATTGAAACGCAGGAGAGCCATAAAAAAAAAATATATGAGACAGATTGTGAAGGGTGGAGGTCGCGGGGGTGGGGGTTGAGCGGGGGGGGAGGTGGATGGAAGCATGAAAGTATGAAATAAGAAAGTAAGATGGAGAAAGTGCTTTGCTGTCACCGAGGCACATGTAAATACCCTGCACACCACTCATGCTATACTAGCCACGGAGGAACAACACACCAAACAAACGTCCCTTTGTGCGAGTGTGTATGTGCAGGGGGATAAACAGGAGTGTGTCTGTGCACCAGTGCTAGAGTTTGTGTGTGTGTGTGTGCACATTCTTATAATGCAGTGCTTATCTCTGTGGATTATGCTGACTTGCAGCTATTAAGAACTTAAACACATTCAAACCAGCAGGGAGCTGTTTCTACGACTCAATAGAGCGTCTATCACCCTATTGTCTGCTCCTCTGTACGTGTGCATGAGATTTATCTGTGTGCGAAGCCATCGAATGAGCGCCAGGGAGGCCAAAAAAACGAATAGATAGTGGAATATAATGGACGACAGGTGTAGAGGATGCGGGCAGTGATAAGGGAAGGTGTGAGGGTCAGAGGAAATGATAGGGATGGATGATAGGGAGAAATGAGTTGACCACAGAGGGTGAGCCTGTCACAGGGGTGGTGTTTGTCGCAGCCCTCTATCAGAGGAGACGTAATGAGATTTGATGTAATGTGATTTGATGGCGGTGCACGCTAGAGATGTTAGCCAGCATTGAAACAGACAGGATCTGGATCAGCGTTACACTGATCAACGCCAGAGACACAAGGAATGCAGGCGCGATGGCCCGCCCTTCTGTCAGTGTGCATTTGCGAGTGTGCGACTTGACTAGAAGATTTGTCTGTGCCCTTAAGAGGAAGAGTGAACAGCAGTGGGTGTGGGGGGGGGGGGGGGAGGGAGAGGGTAGGGTGGGGGGGGGGGGGGGGGGGGGGGGGGTGGATGGATATGGTGGGAGAGAAAATTGTACAACGTGATTAATTGAATCAAGTTGTGCCTACGTGTGTGTGTGTGTGTATGTTCCTGTGTGTGTTTCTGCAGACCCAACATGTGCTGTGTGTGTGTGTGAGGTGTGCGCATGTGTCCAGGAAGTTTAAGACAGCTGCACTAGGCAGAAAGGCGAGAGCCCTGCATCTCGGTGGAAAAGGTCTCATATGCATACTCGTATAAAAGGTGGTCAAGGCGGGTCCCTGGGGTGATGGATGGCAGAGGCAACACAATCAATTCCGCAGGTGATTAGGAGATGAGGCTTGTGGACTGTTGGAGCACCTCACACTGACAGACACACAAACACACACACACACAGACACACAAACTAACACACACGGCTCTGAAAGCGTGTCTTCTACTTGTCAGAGGGCTACTTCATGATGTAATGATAGGTTAGAGAAAGTAAAGTGTGAGATGGCAGGAGTGAAGCACAGAAGAGCCAGTGAAATCACAGGGAGGAGGTTGTTGCATGGACTCTTTTCACAGATAAAAGCACTCTGGAGAGGTGGAAGCCCGACAGAGTGAGTTTATATGCAGGTGAATCTGTGCGTGGGTTCTTATGCCTTATTCCTATGAATCATTGAGGTTAGAGGTCATTACTAAGAGATGGACAGGATAGCAGGAGGTGCTAAAATGACCACTTCGGACTCCGGCTCCATCTCAAGCCTGTACCCACACGAAGGATCAGTTGTTAAATCATTAAGGTTAGAGAACCGGATTCCCATGGTCACAATGTGCTAAAATGACAATTCTCTCCGTGCTGCATCCCTTTCCCGATTTATTTTGAATCTACATTTCACGGGGGGGTTTCTATAAAAGTGTCTCCTTAAGATTTTCCTGTGACAGGTGTGAACCACCTCTCTCAGGCTTCTATTTTGGTTTGACAGCCGCACTTTAGCTCTCGGTTTGGCAGGACTTGAAAACAACAGCTATGCAGGGTAAAAAAACAGGCCTCGAAAGAAGCAGTCAAACAATGAAAAGGAACCAGTTCAGTCGGTTCAGTTAAATTTGCGAAAATGAGCACATCTTTCTTTTCTTAGAAACACAAGCGAGCATTTAAACCCCCTGTCAGTGATTTCATCAAAAGGCAAAGTCTGGAGATGCTTCGTTGGGTGTAAATCAAAGGCCAGACATTTTGGGAGATGGGAAAGCACTGAGGGGGATCCTTCCCAGACATGAGCATCTTATCTGCTTAAGAACCTGTGGGTGCAAACAAACATTCAGCAGAGTCACAGGGTCCCTCGATGATAAGTTTCTCTTCAGGAGACGAAGGGGCTGTCGCCTGTTTGTGACAACGATGCCAGTGTGAAAGTTTGTGTTGATTGTAGCTGCAGTAAAGAAGTCGTCATGTTCCCAGATATCAACGAAGCATCTCTAACAAATAGGGTTTACTCAGAGGTGCACATGGTTGCAGAATTTATAATTGGGACGAGGGGTTGTAATCTGTTCATCCATCCATTATCTATCCCACCTATCCTTTGAGAGTTGTAGGGGAGATGGAGCCAATCTAAGGTCCCAGGTGGCACCGGGCGGGGGAGGCGGGGTGCATCCTGGAGAGGTCGACAGTGTATCTCAGGGCTGACAAACAACCACTGGGCAATTAGTCTCCAATTAACCTAAGCTACATGTCTCTGGGATGAAGCCAGAGCACCTGGAGAAAACCCATGCAGACACAAGGAGATTAAAAACCATGCACACAGGCCATCAAGGAGCTTCTTGCTGCTGGGAGGTGTGGGTTACCCGGTGCACCACCGTGCCATGGGGCTGTAATGATTCTCCAAATCTACAGGTCTCAGACTGAAAGGTCAAAGTTATTATCCATCATGAGCTAATCAAGTGACGCTAACGTTTGGACCAAAGTGATAAATTGCAACTATAAAGTTTAATTTACATACATGCATTTTTATAGGTTTAACTCTTAATTGAAAAGTTTGATTTCTTACATTAGTGAACTTCTGTTCAACAAGCTGCTGCGATGGCAGCGTTTTGAAATGTGGCAGTTCTGTATTCTATCAAAATAAGGCCAGTGGTACTATTAGAGGTACTGGTTAGAGGTAAAGTTTGCTCTCTAACACAAGCCTGCCTCAAGGCCTGTTACCTCCTGCAGCCTCTCAACACTATCTGAGGAGCGACTCAATGAATTCGGCTGAAGTTTGTTGAGTAGTTTGCCGTTTGGCCGACCGCCAGCGCTCGTGAAAAGCACAATGAAATACGGTTCGATGCATTTGAGTCACCTAAAGACGTTATTGTCCAAAAATGTTATAAGACATTATTAAATCTAAATCAGTTGTCAAATAAATCACCTTCCGGTTTAGTCTATTAAGTTCACACAAAGATATTTATATGTCACATATGAATCCAACAAAAAGGGTAAAAAAGATGGAAGTTTTTATGTTGTTAAACATTTCAGAAGTGCTAGAGATGTGAACATATGTCTTAAGATGACGCTTCTCAATGTGTATTGTGTCTGTCTTTACTGCCAATTGATCCTCATGGCCGTGTTAATTTGGCCCTTTTGTTTAGTCGCGTGCTGTCGGGCATGTTATCCGACTGTGCTGCTGACATCATGAAGCAGATCTCCCAGCGATCCCTCAGCACCAGACTCAGCTTGAGAAATTCTTCCGGCTCTTGACGCGTTCTTTTTCCCCCTCACCAGTGGGAGACGTATTACTGCTTCAGGGCTGCATTCTGTTTCATAATGGGTCTTTTGACAAGAAGTTTTGAAAAAGTACATCAGACTCACACTTCTACTGCGATAGATCACGTTGCTATCAAGTAACAATTTTGGGGGGGGGGGGGGGACACATGAAAAATTAAAATTTTTGTGAAAGAATAAATGAGGCTTCATAACAGCAGCCTAAACAGCTGACAGCTGGGAAACTAAAGAGATGGTGATACTGGTGAAAAACCTGAAACCCGGTCTGACTAAAGACAGAGAATATGTGAAAATAAAACTGATGTCTGCAAACTTTTCCAGGCGATACAGCGCCAGCGGATCAGTCAGCCGGCTAATGCCAGAGTCATCTTTATTCCAATTTGTTATCTCCTGGATCAACTCTTCTGCAGCGCTGCCTGCGTTTGATTCAGAGCCTCGGTCTGTTTTTGTGATCAGAGCTAATCACTGGCTCACCAGCGTGTTGGCAGAAGCAGACATGCTGAAATATTATAATAACAGCATGATGATCATTAGCGACTTTCCGCCGCTCGGTAAAAGCAGTGACAGAGTGTTCTCCTTCTCCTGAGTGTGTGTGAGGCAGGCGAGGACGCACTAAACCATGAGGTTGCTGACAGGGAGCCAGTCTTAGAAGTCAACAGCACAGTGGGGGGAGTTTGGGAAACATCCAGGGAACATCCAGCTGTTCTGATGAACCAGTGCCACTGGTCATATTTCATTTGTCCCTTTTGAGGAGACAATCACAGTGAAATCCTAAGAAATCCCTTTCCATGTTTTAAAATCTTCATTTAACAAACCAGAGTATTTGAGATAAGATACAGCAAAGAGAAGGATTGTGAGCAAGTGAGGGACTAGAGGAAGTAATCCAGTCCCTCCCTCAGATATGGTAATTCATGCTAATCTCCATTCACAAACTTAATCTCTTAATTGCCTTAATTGACATGAAAGAAGGTTGAAGCTTGCCTGATAAAGCAAATGTCAAGAGCCTGCCTTCAATCCCGCCTGCAGCACATGTGGTGATGCAGTATATGCTTGTGTTCTTGAACGTACAATGCACTCAAGCACGAACATGCAGGAGCAGGGGAATATGTTGGAGAAGACAAACAAAAACCTAAGTAAATTAGCATATACACGTGTAAAGGTTATTTTATGCTGTCTTATCGAACAAAGGACAAAAATACAATAAATTCCATGGTGTGCTAAGGAACACAAACAAACACACAAAGGACGTACAGCCCTATAGCAAGCAAATGCCTTTATTGTGCCATTGTGTCATGGTCTAATTAGAAAAATAAAGAACTAAAGAGTCTTAAACGGCTACACATCCAAACTGATTTTCTCTTTTCACTTACTCCAGAGCCCTCGCTTCTTATCCTGTGCTTTTTGGGTCAGGTTGAGTGTGTGTTTTTAACTCTACTTGTGTGTGTGTGTGTGTGTGTGTGTGTGTGTGTGTGTGTGTGTGTGTGTGTGTGTGTGTGTGTTCGGTGAAAGATGGAAAGTGTGCGACAGAAAAAGCACTAAACAAATTCACATTGAGGGTCTTTCCATAAAACTATCATTTTGACATAAGGCCTCGATCTCTCGGTTGAAAAACTTTGCTCTGCACACAAACACATACACATACACACACACACAACACACACAACACACACATGCTTGCTCAAAAACATAAACCAAAAATAAATATCTCAATGTTTCAGTTCAGAAAAGATGCAGTGAGATAAAGACATTAGCATATTCTCATAACACAATAGATGTGCAGGGTACAAAAAGATGCATACACAAAGTTTGCGCTCTGCACTAACCAGAGAGCAACGTGAGTCAAGAGACATAAACACACCAAAACACACACTGCACAACAACTCACATTAGAAAAACAACATACAAAGACAGTTTTAGCCCCTGGCCCCATTCAATCAGCGTTTCATGTGAGAGACTGACTCATGATTGGTGAGTGAACCTAATGACGACAAAAATCCAAAATAGTGGCACAGAATTTTGGCTTCATTATTGTGCGTCAGAAGGACCTGGAGACCTGTTGTGCTTTTTTAACGTATCGTCTATAATCCAAAGATCGTAAAGACCTTTATCACGTTCACCTTCTGCTTTCAATAGTTCAACAAACAGCCTAGTCCACCCACTTGTTGGATGATGATTTAAACTGTGTTGCAACAAGGAAACATTGGAGGTGTGAGTCAGAACTGATGTGACATGACAGAGGACTATCAGAGAGACAAAGACTGTAGGAGGGGGGCAGGTGCCACGGTGACCTCAGGGTCAAGGCCACCGCGCTGCCATTCGACCAATCATTTAACCTCATACAGATCACCTCCTCTGTGTATGTATGTGACAGCGATCTAGCTGTCCTGTGATGAATCCATCCTGTGCACGTGAGCTACAGATTTAATCACCCCTACACGGAAACTGATGACCCTTTCCCAGCACAGACAGCAGCACACACAAACACACACACACACCGACAGCAGGACACAGACACACACACACACACACGTAATCTGAGGTATCAAGAAAGGTCAGGTATTGGTCATTGACCTCTGAACTGAAACATCAGTTACATAGACAAGGTGATGATTTGTCTGTGTCTGTCTTTGTGTGTGTGTGTGTGTGTGTCTGCTGACGCCAGGTCTGTGTCAGAGTAGCCCCCCCCCCCTTCCTCCTCTCTCTCATAAATTACCTGTCAACTGCAGAGCGGATCGAAGCCGAGCGGAGGACGGTGGCAGAGACGCTTTTATGCCTCTTTTTTAAAACCGTCAGAAAAGCTTGACTGTGACAACAGCATCTGAGTGTGAGCTTAATTAAAGACACACGCTGCATTGTGAATGATTAATTAGGACACTACAGGTAAACATCTAATAGGGTTTCTGTCAGAGGAACACCCGGCTCCTCAATAAAGCAATCGCACAGCCAGAATAATAATTGAGCAACTAGAGAACAGCCACACAAAGCAGCAATTGTTTCTTCATTCATTTCAGATGGGGAATATGAAAAGAAATGACTGGAGCAGCAGAGGCGTGAAGACACTGAACACTAAAATAATAGGCAATGAAATTATCAAGTAGAATAGAAGCTGTACGAGAGACAAAGGTGGAATCGTATGGACAGCGTCCCACGAGTATTAGAGAACAGAGAAGGAGGAGAGAGGACAAGACGGAAAGTGGATTAGTGTCTGACAATCAAAAGAAGAGGAGGAATACAAGTCCCAGAACAACGCCACAGATTATCACCAGTACAGTACCGTACTCCTATCTACACACACACTCATGAAAAGGGTTTTAAGTTGCTCTCTAATTAAATAGATACAAAACAATTAGTCTCAAAATAGATGTTTTATTCATTTACAATCTGCCAACAAAGTTGAGCTGGGAACGAGCCTGTACTGTTACTGTGGGTGATTCTGAGTCTCATTCAGAGGCAGTGGTGTTTGGAAAACAGCCCACAGCCGCAAGAGAGCTGCTGGAAAATGGAGGCAGTAAACAGCAAGAAATGAATCCATCACAAACAATGGCACCATCGCCCGTCTGCTGCTAACAGCAGTGGATTGACCAGTATACTGACCTGCGGTGTTACCTGTGGAATAGAAATTGTAACGGCCCATACTGCTAGTAAGACCTATATGCTGGAACAGTGTGATTTATGGAGCTGTTATTATTGCCCAGTTGAGCTGCTAATGTTTCCTAATGAGGCGTAGCCTCCAACTCCGCATACAGGACTAAGACTGGAGACAATGTTGAATCACTGTGGGGAAACAGAAACCAATGATTGAACTGAGCTCGACCTCATTCAGCTGCTGGGGAACAGACACAGGACTGTTAGGGTCCGGATGGTAAATGCCAGCCTCATTAAAGTACAGTTTCTTAAATACTGACACAACTCCTTCCAAAAGTTAAAGGCTACTTGAACATTGAAATTAAAATACAGAGTACCTGGTTTAACCCTGAACTTAAAATAAAAGCTTCCTGGTTTAACTCTGACCTAAAGTACCTAGTAGAGACTGTATGTAAAGATGGACAATGCTTCTCCACGTCCCACCACTATCCAGACGGAACGCTTCCATTTTGCCCCAATGGTTCTATTTGCAGCCAGCCACCAGGGGGGGATCAAGACACTTTTTTAAAGGCTTCACTTTTGGGTAACCATGATGTCGTCCATCTTTAAATACAGTCTATGTGTTTGAAACTGAACTCAAAGCACCTAATACCTAGTTAAACACAGGTGAATTAACTTGTGTGTGTTTCTCCATGAGCTCCATCAGTGAGAGAAAGTCAAACTGTTTTCACTTTGGCATTAGTTATAAATAGTGAATCATGTTTGTGCTCAATCTTTCTGAGTTAAATGGGAAAAATATAAAAGCTGGTAAAGTTGAAAAAAACTATTCCACAGGTTCTTTCTGGCTTGTGCATCGACCGGGGGGGTTTCTAGCCCTGACAAATATCTGCCCTAGACAAGGTCTCAACAGCTGACTGTAAAAACAAAGTCATCAATATGATAATAATGATGCAATAGTCGGGATGGCTGATAAATGGACAGAGAAAATTAAGAGACAGATGAAGAGAGAGGAGGTGAAGAAGGATCAGAAAGACTTAGTAGAAGATACAGGGAGAAGAGAATCACTCAGGCATCAAATGGTCTGTCTGAATTAATCCTGACCATCTAGCTTTCCATGTCTCTCACACACACACACACACACACACACACACACACACACACACACACACACACACACACACACACACACACACACACACACACACACACACACACACCTTCCTGTTTCTGCCCCGCAGCAACAGATGCTGGCAGACAGAGAGGCCTCCTCCACCTCTCCGTCTTTGAATCTCTCTGCCTCTTCCCTCTGTTCTATTCTTCCTAACTTCTTGATCTTTGTTGCTCCTCTCTCCTGCAAAAAATGAAATGCCAGTCATCCCTCGCTCTGCTTGTAAACAGCAAATGAGGGGTGCGATGGGGCAAGAGGAGACCGGTGGGCAAAGAGAATAGGCGAGGGAAAGCCGAGCAAGAGAGTAAAAGAGAGGGAACGGCAGCGGCTATTTGATAGTGTCAGCTGTATAGAGGAGCTACAGACAGGCCATTCATCTCAATGGATCAGATAGCAGTCCCCCTGGAGTGTGCGCACACACACACACACACACGGAAACAGAAACACAAAGATGCAGACTCAATGAAACACACAGACACACACAAATCAGTGCAGGTTTAAAGCCTTGAATGAGCACCCTAGGGCTGCGAGTGCTGGACCTAGTCTACAGGAGAAAGATTGAAAAATAGCGGTTTTCTGTGTGAGTACTTGAGCTTACAAGTGTGTGTGTGTGTTCTTTTCCATTGTCTCATCAAGATATGTGTCAGGTTCAGAGGGACGGCCAGAGACAGAGAGAGAGAGAGAGAGAGAGACAGAGAGAGAGGGAAAAGGCAGAGGACACAGGATCACAGTTTTCAATTTCCCATCACAGGGATGTCAGGGTGTGCGCGTAACTAGCCGAGGTCTCTCCGACTCTCACTCCAGCGTTTAGAGACCGGCTCTGAACGTCGACACACACACAGAGACGGACTATTGCAGGACTGTCGGCCATAGCAGCTGGTCTCTCTTGGTGAGTTTATAATGACTGTGAAGGATGCTGAGGCAGCCTAAAATCCGAGCTGCCCGAGCTACATTCAGCCAATATCTAATTAGGATTGCCTTCACTGACCCTGCTGGACCGCCACAGATCCACTGTGTTTCCAGCACTCAGGACTTCAATTGTGGCTAATTTTTGCACTTGCTCTGCCACAGTTTGTGCCAACTGAATACAAAGCTGTGGCTTTGTATAACCAGACAAAAGCCAGCACACAGTTTTAATTATATTCTCAGTCACATCTCTAGATGAGAGATCTGGCTCTTAAGTGGGTCTTGGACAATAGATAATAATCTTAGCAGCGCTCGTTAGAATGAATGCGTCAAACTTACATTACTTAAGATATCACACAGATATAACTCAAGATAGTTGCAGGAGTACAAAGACATTTTTTACACTTTTGCATCATCTCTGAGCATAATGTGAAATTTAGCTTGCTTGATTCAAATTGCCCGATTTTCAATTTAGAGGAGAGATATAAAAAAAAATAACGCTTTCCACAAAAATCACCAGTGATTAATTTTCTCTCAACTGCCTAATCAATTACTCTCAACTAATTATCCCAGCAATAATGCGCTATGATTGCTCGAGTGGAAAATTAAGGTTGAGCACTGTCTAAAGATTTGCTGTGAACCCACTGTCACTTTAATTACAACAGCTGCTGCCGGACACATTCACCGAAGGAACAGACACTTTTCAACTGTTCATGTGGGGTCAGAGAAGCTTGAGTTGATAAGTTCTTGTTAGAAAACACAGCTGTCGATCTACAACAACGGCTTCATGAGTCATGTATGAAGTCTTGGTAAATACATGATACATTTTTATTTGTATCTGCAACAAAATGAACATTCATGGGTTTCAATCCCCTAAAAAATTGGAAATTGGGGAAAGTCGTGTGTGGATTCATAACAAAATTTCATTTATTCTTCCGTGGCCCATGTCCCATCCTTCTACCAAATTTTGTGGAAATGAGTTTTTTGTAGATATTGCCAAATGCAACAGCCATTAAAACAAATTCAAGGTGTGAAAACATCAACCTTGTTTGCAGTGGTTAAAAAAATGTGCATGCTGATGAGCGCTGGACTCCACCAATGGAAAGCTCCTGTTTCCCACAGGTTGACAATTTACTGGTGGTTGTGGGTGGCGTGTGAACAATGCACATGCAGAGTGTAACCTGTTGTCGCCTGCTCACATGCAGAATTACAATATGACGTTAACCCCTCACACACAGGCTCTGGGTGGAGGTTAGTTAAGCAGACACACAAGTCAGACACGTGAAGGTAAATGTGGTTTAAAAGGAGTGAAACAAGCTGTTCTATGTAAAATGAACTCAGGTTGAAGCCGATGGATTTTGTTTTACCTTGGCAGGTCTTACTCTACCTGACCAGGCCGGCCCAAGTGGAGCCTATATGTGTAGGAAACAACTGATATTCTCTTTTCATCAGTCACGAGTAAGAGGGCAACATTAGAGTTATCATGACCCCCCTCCGGCACAAAGACAGAGACGAGCAATCATCGAGGAGTCCTGAGATAGAAAGCAGGATACAGATTGCTCACATCTGACAAGTGATTGGGACATTTTCTGCCTGCAACAAAACTGCAGCTAGAAAATGTGCTCAAACAACTGGCAGAGTGCCGGCAGGGAAAACGAGGAAAAGTGAAGTGAGAAGCAGGACGAGAGACTTCCTGACACAGGAGGCTGTTTGTGGTTTGATGAAGGGTGTAGAACTCTGAGAGCAGGTGTCCACGCCACATCCAGACAGACCTGCAAACACTCTCCAAACTCACACACACTTCAGCTTGTCTGCTCTGTGATGAAGAGATATTGATGGTCGAGCCCGTACACAGAGGAATGTTTATATGTGATATGAAGCCAGATGGTCTTTCTGATCTAAGCCCCCCGCAGTGGCATGTGGTGACAGGGCTCAAAGCAGGGAGTTGGCAGAGCAATTTCCCCAAGCAGGGGGGGGGGGGTGTCTCTGGAGAGCGGAGGTGGGAGGTTAACAAAGAACATATGAAGCTGGGTGGCTACAAATCATTAACCAAGTCCAAAGGGTTGTATATTAAATGTCCAGGAATCACATCCTCACTGCGTGCATCCAAATACGAGGTGTGTGTGTGTGTGTGTGTGTGTGTGTGTGTGTGTGTGTGTGTGTGTGTGTGTGTGTGTGTGTGTGTGTGTGTGTGTGTGTGTGTGTGTGTGTGTGTGTGTGTGTGTGT
>CM028858.1:22739023-22754084 GCA_016801935.1 Platichthys stellatus
TGTGTAAGGCGATGGAAAAGGCAGAAGGGAGAAGGAAAGAGAGTGAGAGAGAGGGGGGGGGGGGGATCGGAGGTGTCGAAATTCTTTCAGCGGTGATTGTGTTGAGCGTGTTGAAAGCAGGTGATTTAAAAGCCCATTCACATACACAAACAACAGACACACAGCAATTATCCACACTCCTGGTGCACAAAAATGCTCAGATACACATGGTTTACACAAAGACTTGCACAAACACACACACACACACACACACACACAGCCCACGCGTACACTTTTTGACAAGAAGCTGACGTCCTAATAAGCCACTATGTCACATAAAGTGACTCTGAAAGAATAAAATTAAGTCGATTTGGCCAAGAATTAGACTGCACAGTAAATTCCAGGCCTTAAAATGCTCGATTCTCTCTCTCTCTCTCTCTCTCTCTCTCTCTCTCTCTCTCTCTCTCTCTCTCTCTCTCTCAAGCACCCACACCCACACCCACACACAAAGGCCAGTCAAGGTGTGTTTGCCGGGCATGAGGAGCTGTTTAGAAATGATGGTTGCAGTAATCAGCATAATGTTTGCCTCGAGCCGTGGACTGACATTTAGAACAGTGGATTATTGGAGCAAAACCCACACAGTGCCTTTCAGAGAATACGATCACATTATTACAGGGTTTTATTATAGATTACTGCTTCAATACCGACGTTACGCTGCTCGCGTAAGAATTTGTGGTTTCCGTGTCAGGCCTTGTTTTATCCGAGTGTGACATACTTAACGTAGATTGGTACAAATTGGCGAAGCAGGTGAGTGGTTTTTCCCATGAATTCCAGAAAGAGAGAGAGCTGTGACTGAAATGGCAGCGAACACACGTCGTGGCTTCACTTGTCAGGGATGGTGAGAAGTCAGAGTTCTTGTAGTCCAGCACTGACCAGGAGGAATGTTTGTCTAGCTTACACATAATGTAGGAAACACAAGAGGTTTAACGATTCTCCAAAAATCCACGTTTCAGTTCAGACCTTGATTTGGTTCATACCAGTGTTATTGTTGATGAATTTTTTATTTCTTTTGCTAACTGCTGACCTGCGCCCGAGGGCTCTGAAATCTCAGGGTTGTTATCCATCTTGAGCTAATTAAGCTAGCCTCTCTTTTACCGCAGGCGTGATCACTAAGTCATGATGAGACCAAAGCAGTCACGCAACACATGCAGATGGAAAAAAAGTAGTACATCTAACATTTTCAAAATAAACACCAGTATTAGAATCAACACAACAATAGAAAAGACACTTTTAATCTAATGATCATTTACATACTTTGCATATTCCTTTCAAATCAGTGCTTTACATGTAATGTTAATGTTCGATTCCCATGAGAGGTTGCAGGGCCGCTTTCCTTTCGGCTAATGCTAATCCTGAATCTTGCTTGTTTCTTTGTTGACATCAACCTGCTGGTCGTTGTTATCTTTATGTGTTGTGCTGTCATTATCAGGTAAGAGGTAAGTTTTTCATTTGAATACTTTACCCACTGGTGAGTTGACGGACCTGAATATGAAGAGATAAGATGCAGCCCTCTCCTCCAGCTGTCAGCCACTGATACGTGCATATAAAGGACAAATACTGGGAAACTGGCTGTATAAGACGGGTAAGGTTGTCTTATTGAGAGTAACAGAATGTTTTAATTAACTCTGCAGACTGTAGCCTGGCAGCCAACATATCCATCACAGGTTTTTCCTTAGGAAAATATCAATAACTATAGCAAATAATGTGCGTGTGTCTTTTATTGAGCCGCAATGACTGTTTTTCCATGCAACTGATATTTTTTCACTTCACTGGTGTTTTATCCGAAGTTGTTATATCCATAAAAAGACACATTCGTGGTTTTACTACCAAGAACCATCTCAATCTAGCTTTTTATCTTCTCGCTGCTCTCTGGAGCTGTAACTTAAAGAATCCTAATGACACATATCCCATCCTCCGCCCCAATAAGCCAATCATCTGAGTCCATCATACTGTTGCACTGAGGCAAGTGAAACAAAATTATAGAAAAGCTTTGATATATTGATTTTCTGACGTCCAGCGTTTCCCTGCATATTCCACAAAATGGGTTCTGTCGTGCAAGTTGATAACTAAGTGATGGAAGGATCAAAGTCGAGCTGACCATCGATAACACCAGGAAAAGTCCCGCTGCATCAGTGAACCATTGAAAAAATCCTTGGAGTTTTTACCAGCCTTGGCCGGCGTGCAGAACTCAGAACGCTGGTAGATTCAGCTTTGCCTCCGATGAGCTGCTGTGACACTGTCAGCTCACAAACAGACCTGTCATTCTCATGCACATGAAAGCGTGTGGAAGATAATTAACTTCTGCCATCTACTGCAACGTCTTTCTAATGCTGTGGGGGAAAAACAACCTCTGCCCAGCTAAACACTGTGCGAGCCAGGCACACACTCCCATTGTGGATAATCATGGTCATAGCGCCTTTGTGAACCTCAAACCATGGTCTGTAAATGAATGGAAGTCAAGATAAGTGGAATTCAATCATATACATGTTCTAAGAACTGTTAAACCTGACGACTTTTGAGTTGGAGACCTTGACGGAAGATGAACAAGACGTTTTACACAGTACTTCAGCTCTGACGTCAAAACACGTCTTATCGAATAAAGTCAGCCATACACTTAAACACCAACAGTAAGCACACTCTGGTCTATAGTTGGTCTAAGATGTGAAATGAGTTTTAATGTGTAGGAGTCAACAAGTTCTTTACCAGCACGATGATCAAGCTGCAGGAGCAGCCTTGTTTGAGCAGGGCTCGACGTGGAGGTGTGGAACCAGGATGAAAGTGTGTTTAATAGGAGAACTGCAGTATCAGCAGGTGTAGATGGATAGAACACTGAGGGCCAATCACATCAGCTCCCATCATCCGCCCTTTATTAACAACAGACAGTTTAATGAGGCCATAAAGCAGGCCATCCTAAAAATTACTGCATGGAAGCCAAATTATGAACTTACAGAAACTCATGGCAGACGATGTCCATTCAGAGTAGAATTCACATTTCGAGAGACACTCGCTATCCAGGTCCCACCGTACTATACGTTTGACAATTGAAATCAAACTTACAGGAAAAATAGAACATTGATCAATGCGATAAAAACTACAAAAATGTCTGAAACGGTTTGTTCCATGTCCCATCCGTCTACGAGATGGTGGAGTTAAGGACCTAAACTGCAGCCACATGTATAGTCTATAGAATAAAAAATTAAGTATTCAATAAAATATTATGTCAAATGAGGAAAAGCTCCCCTTGTTTCTGAGGCTGTAAACATAAAACATAAATGATTATCCCTGATAACTTTCTTTATATCGAAATTGACTATGTTATAAACTTTGTCTTGAATTGCACCTAAGAGACGTTGGATTCAGCAGCATCTTTGGAACCCGGCTCTCTGCAGACTGCCACTGGAGAATAAAAAAAAAATTCTCACTGGAACTCCGGGTCTATCATCTATTAAAAAAATGATCCTGTCATGTCATTTGGCTCATTTACACCCTTTTGTTTCCGAAGTGATCCATTTAATGAATCCCATGTCCTTTTTCAAGAGAGGGGATAATTAAATGTAAAATTCATTAAAGATTATTATTTTGCTGTCATGTCTAAGCAGCATAAGATGCATGGTGTAATCTAGAGTGAGCCACCATGAAAGATTTAATTTAACGTACCATTAGAACACTGACAACGAGCCTACCCCTGAATTGTCAAACTACAGCAGCGAGGTTCAGATTCTTTTCAAGCCACAACATATTACGTCTGGTTTTCGTCATTGATGAATCTGAAGATTTCTGCCTGAAATCATAGGTTAATTTTCATTGATTATAACTGCTTTTTTGTTATGATAAAATATTTTCTTCAACGAGCAAATGATTTTCTGCTTCACGGACTTCACGGAAAACTCACGGTAATCTCACATTTGTCTACATGCAGCTGCTTTTCTCTCCTCGGAAGTATTTAGTCTTTAAGAGCCCGATCCCTTGAAACACTTGCTGTTAGTGGCACTGTGTTTTAAAAGGAATATATCGCCCACGCATTTCAATATTGATATAAAGTACTAAAACTACTCAAATAAAAGCTGAGACTTGGCACTTCAGTGGAGGATCCATTATTTGTCTTCAAATTGAAAGTGCTGAAGCGAAGAGTCTGGAAAGCAAAAGATGTTTAACTTCCTTAATACCTTCAGTCTGGACTGTATATATACCTGTATGTGCTTGATTTACCATAATTTATCACTGTGTTCTTTTTATCAATTCTACTCTACTATTAATTTTACCTTCTAACCCCTTATAGTTATTGTGCCACTCAAAACACTGAGTGCCACAATTGACTATCATGAACATTTTGCTGAGTCACACACAACCACAGTACTTATAATATAAATGAGGGTCTGAGGGTGTCTCTTTATATGAGTGTGTGTGTCCTGCATTGTTCACTTGTGTGTGCAAAGTCTGCAGCACAGGACAGAAGTGAAGGGTGTGCATCAAGAAGCAAACAGGATAATTCATTTCTCTCTTTCGCCTGAATGCTTCCATTTTACTTTCAATTGTTTTTAGTTTTTTTTTCTCATTCTGCTCCTACTTTCATAAGCTAAAGTGAATCCAAAGAGAGATGTCTTGTGATTCTACCAGCACACACACACATTCATTTTACTACAAACGGTGTGTGTGGGTGTGGGTGTGAGTCTGCGCGTGTATGTGTGTGTACTTAATAAGACAAATGTGTGTGCGCCTCCCCTTCCCAATTACAGAGAGTGGAGGAGAGAAGTAAGTGGTAGAAAGGAGCAAAAGATGAACCACAGGCCGGGACGGAGGAAGAGAGGATGTGGAACCACTGGAGAGGAAGATGAAGTCAGAGAGCATCCTTAGTCTTTCTCTTTGAGGAACTCACTCTATCCATCTTCACTTGAGTATCTCAGACTTTGTTTTGATAACGTCTGTTCATTTCTGTGCAGACCTCTGTCATCCGTCCATCTGCTCCACGTGACCTCATATCTGACAACCACGCACTGTAAATAAAGATCTAGTCACATTTAGTCAATGTCCCATCCACTAACATGGAGAAGCTGGTGGTTAAGACCTACACTGAGGCACTTGCATCCCATCACAACCACCATTGGTTTCAATATTGGTGTCTCCCTTTGCCTTGATAGAAAGTGTCTGTAAGAGAATGTTTTCATAATCAATGTAAAATGTGCTATTCTATATTGTGACACGATTCTCTGTAATATACACATGGTATGTTATCTTGGAAATGAGTTACGAGTTATTTACAGGGTGTCAATCTGAACGTTCGAGTCCCAGAATAGAGGCAAAACAGAGACGTAATCGCATCAGTGTGGGAAATGGTTTGGAAATTGATTTTAGTTCTGTTTAAATGTCTTCAAGAGGGACTTGTGTTTGGGAATTTTATCTCCTGTCCTCTAAATGTGTATCACTTAACCATCCAAAAATGTCATTACGTTCCCCGGGCCCTTTTGGATAACAAGCGCTGTAAAAGGCAGAGCCAAAACAGGACTCCCAGGACCGTGTATCAGTCTGGAGACGGAGCAGGGTTTGGACATTTTATTGATGAGGCAGATACCAACATGCAAAACATCAGGGTTATTTGGCAGTGTGCAGCTCCAGCACACTCATAAGCATGCAGTACAAACGCAGGCCACCACTTTTTGATTCTGGCCATATGCTTGCCACACATATACCTGTGCAGAAACAGACACACACACACACACACACACACACACACACACACTTCGGTATTGCAAGCCAGATCTCCATACTGTTGGCTCAGTTCCCACTGAGGTATGCATAACTCTGGTTGGATCAAAGAACTAAGCTAAGAACCTCTGGCCAGACACACTCATACAGTACACTTCTTCTATTTCTAGATGAGATCAAAAAGGGCCTTTTATGCTCTGAGTCTATAGCATAAATCACCATTCATAGACGAGTGTGCACAAACACAAAGAGGCACACACACAGACACACACAGCCATCCTCTGAAACACCTGTGGCAGATCAAAAGCATCAAGCTGAGAACACACACCTGCAGCAGCGTAAAAGCCTTTGCACTGAACAAGTAAATCATGCTGCTCTAATACGCACAAAATGCCCCCCCACACATGCAGACACACACACACTCATGCACACACACACACACACACACACCCCCAGCTGACCTCGGTAATATCCCGTGACTGGCGATTCACTATGCAAAGATCCCATTCAAATAGCCCGATGGCCCCGCCACAAATGAAAACATACACAAACAAATAACAGAACCTCAGCCAGGTGCATTTGGTGCAGGGAGCGCAGGGAGGGGGCCACATTTGATGTTCTCCCACTGAAAAATGCACACAGCGTATGAATCCACACCCGGTGAAAGCCACTGTAAAAATGGCTCCGGCGGATGGGAAGAAAAGAATCAGAGAGGTAAAAAATAACGTGCAGAGATAAAGAGAGTGCCTGGGGTAGGATCCGCTGGAAGGTTGCCAGTTCGAATCCCAATGCTGACTGAAGCAAGCTGGATAAAGGGAGGAGAGACACTTTCTTCATCTCACTATAAGACTGCTCTTGAGCCTTTAACAAATCTAGTGCTGCCACTGAATAACTGGCAGGAAGAGAAAGGGGATTAAAAAGCTTTTCCCAGGTGTTAGTAGAGAGTGAATGTGTGTTTGTGTGATATATCTCCAGTCACCTGCTATAGTTGTTCCTGTAAACAACGAATCTGTTCCATTTGTATGTGTCAGGAACCTGAACTCTGTGATTTTAAGCATCAAAGATGATTTTACCTTCAATAAATCCAGATGAAATCATCCTAAAGCGAGTCAATGGTTCTATACTGAGTATTCTCCTCATACATTTCAACATACTGTAGGTACAGTAACATTCAGGTTCCTCAGCTCCATTCATCTATCCATCCGTCGTCTTCCACTTATCCAAGCTTGAGTCGGAAAGGTAGCCATGCTTTCCTGCTCTTCCTGATGGATCCCAAGGCGTTCCCAGGCAGAATGGGGTATGCAATCCCACCAGTGAGTTCTGGGTCAACCCTGGGGTCTCCTCCCAGTTGAGGCCTCCTCCCATTTGGGGCATACCCAGAAAAACCTTCAAGGGGAAGGAATCCAGGATTCGATGCCCAAACCATCTTAACGAGCCACTCGCCAAGCTTCGTCTGGATGTCCCAGTTCCTTAAAACCATCTCTGAGGCTGAGTCCAGCCACCTGACAGAGACAAACTCAGATTTGGCTGCTTGTGTTCCAGCTTCTTTCCTTCAGTTGCCACCCAGAGCTTGAGACGGAATGTAAGCAACAGTTCAAATATTTTCTGCATCGGTTATTCAGAGGAATACGTTTTTTTGTATTGCCGCATATCGACAAACATAAACACTGATGTGTCTGTGAAAGGCTCATATCAGCAGATTTTAATCAGCCAACCAATAAATCGGTCAGGCTCTAATATGTATGCAGAACACGTGCCTCGTACACAATGTACAGTATGTGTGTGGTGTGAGCTCCATCAAGGGAAAGGCACAGCATTCACCACCTAAGATTGCCTATCCGCAGTATTATGGTGACTTAGGGCAAACTAATTACAAAGAAAATGTATTTGTTCATGTGTAGTCTCCACGGTATGAAATTGGCTGTAGAATAACTGCCTCAACATTTACATTATTTTCTGATAAGAAGTGCATGTATACGGTTCCATGTAAGGGTTTGGGTACATGTGATGTAATCTGGACCAGGTCATCGGCCATTAAGGACAAGACACTTGTTGAAAATGAGTTTAATACTTCTCACAATATCGGTTACACAAGTTTTCACAGTGTAAAAAACACTTCAGGCTAATGACAGTTTGGTTTTGTTATGGTGAGAACCCACAACCGGATTTTCTTGTTTCAAACAGACAATGGTGAGTAATTTATGCAAAAACTAAAAACATCATATTTCATCATATTAGAGTCCAACAATTTTGTAATAGACTTTTGATTTAGGTCTGTGGAAATGTCTTTTGTTCCAAAGCAGTGCACTTTAAAAGAGCGTCTGGCAGAAGATTAGTCAAATGATATCACACGACTGATGAATGATACCAAGTGTTAAACGTAGCTTTGTTTGCCAGCAGTGCATTAAAAGTTCAGTTTGTTTTGTTGCATTTTTCTCTCACTGTCATTCATTAGTTTTCTTCCCTTTCTTCTTCAGTGCTATCTTGAAAATAAGATGACTGAAGACAAATATTAAGAGTATTTATCTGAAAGTGCTTTGCAAAGTAATCCTGTGAAGATCTCCTCACATTTACCTCCCCCCTAAGTGGGCAGTCTAAGCATGGCCTTGAGTAGGAAGGAGATAATGGCCTGGAGAAAGAGAAGCAAACTGCTGACATGGGAATACTTTTCTTAAGGGATACAGTCACAGTGTTATCTTTTCAGAAAGTGTGGATTGTACAGTTACACAACCTGAGCCAAACAAGGATCCGAGGACATTTTGTTTTTGCATGTGGAACCCGTGGAATTATTGACTTGATTAGAGATTAATCCCCTAGAGGCTTTGTGTAGTTGTTTGGTTGTTTACAACTTTGCACAGTTTATTACTATAACTGGGTTCAAAGTTCTTAAAATCATTAAGCCCCATAAAATGTACCGCAAATGATGAAGCTGTCATAGCAGCTCTCGGTTTCATTTATTAGTTCTTGTCTCATCTTCCTCTTGCTGCTTCTGAAAAAACACTGAAAATAGTCCGAGGAGGATGTTACCATTTATCACAGGTGGGTAAAAACATATCAGGGATGTGAGATTAAAAAAATAATCTCAGGGACAAGTATTTGTAAGTTTTTTTGGAAGAGCATACCTGATAATCTCAAGGTGTAGTGTGACAGGTTTATTTTTTTCAAGCCCTTAGTTCCCCCTGATTTTCATGTATTTAATTTTTTTAATGAGATGCTTCGGGTACAAAATACACAAAGATCACAAGCGTGAGTAATCAGGCGATATTAAATTCCACGAAATATTTCTGCCAATTCAGAAAATAAATTAAGTATTGCTTGCCAAGGTTTTTGGGTGTCGCTCTTTTCATAACCTTTTTTTCTCATTCGATCATATTAACAGGGACTTTTTACACTTTATGTCAATTAAATTAGAGAAAGGCTGTAACGCAGCCTATGTCTCCTGAATGCGCAGCTAATCAGCTCTAAATAGCATTTAAATTGGACCCGTTCTACCATTTTAACGTAGGTCTTAAGTCACTGTGCAAACTGCAGTTTTATTATGTAGGAGATGTATATTAAAACACTGATATGCCTCGGTGGTAGGTGACGTAAAGGTTATCATCTATGACAACGTGTCTTGGAAATAATGGAAAAGGTAGAGGGTCGTTTCTTTCTTTCAATTGTACTCACCTATGTAAAAAAAAGGTTGAGTTGAAATCATGTTTTCTTTATGTTTCTTTATCGTCTCCTTAATATGTGAGTCTGTTAGTTTTACTAGTGATGTGCTGTGAAGCTTAATGGCTTTAGATGTGTGTTTCTGACTCTTCTCAGGACTAAGTGGAAGTGGACAAATTGGGTTTGACTGACAGCTCCACTCTCCTGTTCCTCCATGTGGACAGGATGTCTTATAGACCTGTTATCATTCTTATTGGTACTTTGGGCCATATTTCACACCGGGCACCACTCTGCCAAGCATGTGTCTTTGCTAGTTTCCCACTGAGGCCGCTGTCATGTTTCTGTCCATTTTGGGGTTTTGTTGAGGACACATTGTCGAGATACTAATGTGCACCTAAGTGGATACACAATGTGCATACAATCTGTACATGTGCAAGAAGATTCGGTTTTTTTTGTTTGTTTTTTTACACTATCTGATAATCAACCAATAAGGAATCCACCAAGATGCTAGCACACCTTTGCCAGGGAAAGGATGATGGTACTTATTTGAATGTTGTGCCCAAAACAAACCCATGACCACCCGTTGACCCACTACAACCTTTTATCCTGCCATTGAACTAGCCATAGTAGGCCATGCACTAGGACCTTTATATTAGATCCCTTAGTTTTGTGACATTGTAAATTCCCACTGCATTTTTCAACCTGACCAGGTCTAATTAGCCAGAGTAGTTAAAAACACCCGTGTGTGTGCAGAGGCTGGAAGTATTCATATTATAACCCTATTTAGTAGAAGTTGAACATACATGTTATCACTTTATATCAGTGCATTAACAATTACAACTTTACAGAGGTAATTGTGTTATATTTTCATATATGTGTGGGCACAGCAGTTCAGTGATACATTTAGTTAGTAACTGGGGTATTTACATAGGCTGCTAAGTATCACACTGTCACTGCTCAACAGAGGAAATCATTTCTCTTTCTCTGATTCCCCAGCCATTCTGCTTCCACAATAGCCAGAGGTCTTATTAAATTAGTTTGTAACTTGCATTCATTTGTGCGGCAAAGTCCTGTTCTTGACTTGTCACGGCTCATTCATGAAAATGCCTTATTTAACACATTTAACCAATAAATTATGAGTTAATTACTTCTGGGTGCATTAATGACCTAAAGGCAAACTGCACACAACACGCGTTTGGAGGTCACCGTCTTCTTCAATTTTTAAAAATATCAAGATACATGTAAGTCTAATGTTACATGCTCCACATTACAAAATAAAACATCTCTCTCGGGATAACATCTGAAGGGCATTCCTTTCGTACAATGATTGGATTGATTTGGTTCCTATTTGCACAGAGCCATTAGTCCGTCAGGGCTTCCTGTCCCTCAATCTGCTCTCTGTGTGTTTACACAAATCTGTAGACATTGTATTTTGAAGGTTGTCCCTGCTGAGGGGCTTAATATATTTCTCCAGAACTTCCATGGGACCAAATAAAACATAATTACCAAAGATTAACCGTACAGATCATGAGCCTGTGATTGTACCATATTTAATCCGCTCCATGGACAAAGACCTTTCAGGGGAATTCATATAACTAATGTATTAATATTCCTGGATTATGTTGTGATGCATTGTGAAAAATTTATAAAAGCAATACATAATTAAGAACAACTGTAGAGTTACCTTCCAAATGCATATTTGAACTGCATAGAATCAGTATTTGTTTATTAATCGAGTTATTTAGGTGAGTCTTTAAATCTCAGTCTTGCTTAGTCCAACCTGCCATCCAAAACAAAGTTGTACAAATGTTCAGGAATAAAAAATACATAAGGATCTATCTAGTAATTCCAGAAATCTCAGCTTGTCTGTCTATGAGAAGCTTATCTCTAGAACCATTCATCTTATCTGCCTCACATCAGAGAAGGTGAAGTGAGGAACTTGATGAGATTTGGATACAGACATCTTCGATTTAAACTTTGAATATACAGGCGGCCAGCGCTCTGCAGTGGTTACAGTGATGTTGTTGATCATGACAGCAGCACTTTCAAAACAAACGGTTGCGATAAGACGACAACAGCCACGACAACTGATATTGAAGTACAGGATTCTGCGTTCTGAGACCATTAGTCGGTCTTTACTTGCTGTACATTTACACTTTCAGAAAGAAAGCTGCAACCAACGTTACCACAGGCCAAACAAACAACCAGTTCCAAATGGGCAGTGCACCAGTAGTCATAGTGGTAACAGAGGTACCACTGTAAGCCTGCATCATGGATTTAAACTTTTTCTGCACTTTCCTTGACAGACAAAAGTTGTGAAAGGGTGTTTGTACATGCCCATGCACGTACTTTTCAGTGTGTCAGGTTGGTTTTGTGTTTTTGTGTTTTGCTTGTTGGTATCTTGCTAGTGTTTTGCTTTATTTGGACGTTTTGCTGTCGAAACATCTTGAAACGTGCACGATAAGACACAAATATACACACACACACTCCAAACATACCGACACAAGGGATCAATAGCATCCTCCTCCCCCTATCTTACATAATATACACTAAGGCCTAAACAGCAAAACAGCCTCTATTCCACCTGTGTGGCCTGCAGCGATGGAATGTGTAGTCCCTTATGGGGATACACGCAGGGAAGAAAAGAATCAGAAACCGAAAAGAAGAGGAGCAGCACCGGGAGAACAGACAAAAAAAAATGAAGCGCAAAAAGAAGCGAGACAGAGAGGAAGGCAGAGGGAGACCGGAGTTTATCCCACTTGGCTCATGTTTCAAAGCTCTGAAGGATGGTTTTGAGGCAAATGTCTATAAAAATGAATCTTTTCAGAATGATAGGAAGCTGCTCTGACTGGGCAAACACAAAATCACACACACATGTACACATTGCACACACACGCTCAACAACGCTGCTATTAAGTGTTTGATAGTCTGTGCCTTGAGCTGACCACAGTCATACTAGCACTGCTGCATGAGGAAATACGGCCCATCTGACCTTAAAATGGCCTCAAAAAAACATTTGAGCCTGAACAAAAGAAGATGTAGTAGATGCACCTGCTTCGCTCTCTTTGCACACACACAAACACACGCACAAGTGATTACTTTCCATTAGGATACTCTGACTGCCTCCCTATAGCAGTCACTTCTTCTGCTGTATGTAGTCTGCAGACCAGCTAAGACTTAAATCTCTTGGTACACACACACGACAACTAGACAGACACACACACACACACACTCTGTCCCTCTCAAACCACGCACACACACATATGAGCACAAAGTGTCAAGTGGCTATGTAAGTATGATTTGTTTCTCCTGACAGACGGGAAAATAAGGGAGTTCACCAGGGACCTCACTCCCTCTTGGACCTGACTAACTTGAGATCTCATACACACTCACACACCAAAACAGACACACACACAGTCTTCTTCTTCATTGTTTCCTTTTCTTCTCTGATACACATGCACACACTCAATCCGTCAGAATCGTAAATCTCTGCAGAGGTCTCCCGGATTTGAGCTGCTCCGCTGTAGGATAAGATTTGTGTCTGTGTGCAAAAAAGAAAGAGGAATTGTTTTTTACCTTCCATTAAATTTAGTTTAAATGCATGAAAAACCCTCAGGCTGCATGCTAATGTGGTGGTGCATGCAACAGTATAATCTTTACACCTCTTTCTATGTTTCTAAATGGCTTCTTGATCATGTTGCACGGATCGACCTCTATTGAACTGTGTATTCAAGTAAATAAAGTCCCCTGGTAATTTCAATAATTAGGAATATTCTAGATTAATATGTTAATATATGTTTGCTTAAAGATATAATGGTGACCTCGAGTACAGACCATTAGAGTGGGGGACAACTATTTCACACTTTATTTACTCAAAAGTTATTCTAAGCCCCCAAATAGATTTGTTTTAATGTCCTACTCAAATGCAAAATGACTTTTGTGAATTGAATTAGATATGGACATGGTTGTGTCTCGTCCTCGACCCGAGAGGCAGACACAGGATTTGAAAGAGCGTGGCGGAGGTGGACAAGTCATGGTCAGGTTGTGCAGCGTGGACAATGATAATCAGCTCAAGACGAGACAAGGCTCCTAATGCACCCTCGCCTAATTACAGCCTAGTTAAGCAAATGTCCTCCTCGGCTCTAACTGTTTGACGATGACGACAGGGACTGGGTGTGTATGTGTATGTGTGTGTGTGTGTGCGTGTGTGTGTTTGCGTGTGAGAGTGCACATAAGTTTCACGCTAGTCTATTCGATTTGAACTCTCAAACGTCAGATCAGTTGCCTCGGTTCACTTGTCGGTGTGGTCCAATCAGCGTTGGACTCTGGCTGAGCTGAGCCAATGACATGTGTCATATCAGCCCCAATCAACAGATCCACAAAGTGGGACAGCGTGTGGATGCTTTATTTGGACTCCTCGCAACTGAAGGCAACTCCCAAAGTCATGATGAGAAGCTCAACTTTGGCGAGTGCTCCAAAAAGCTGTGACCTGAAACGTGTTATTCAGACGAGAGAGAAGAGCATTGGTTTAACAGCTGGGAGGCTCAAGCCACATTTTATTCAATTACACCGGGCAAGGGGAGCAATGATAAAGACCATGGGTAATTTTTATAACACTTCGGCTACTAATGAACCATTATCATTACCCACATTAGCAACGATAGGACAAAATAATTCCCCATTCTCTGTATTACAGACCGAATTGCTCACATCCCTGTTGCAGTGTGAAGCCTTTTCCTGCTTTAACGTCATTCAAAATATGAAATGGTCCCATTTGATTTGGTGTTTGTAAAATCATTTTTTCATTTCATTCCAAAATGCATGACTTTCAAACTGCAGAGCTGCATAACAGCTGGAGAAGTTCTCCTTCTTTTCACTAACAGGCGTTCGGGACTCTGGCCTGTTAGCAATATAGAATATGATTTACATTTTCAAATGCCCCACTCCTCCTAGACTTCATGTAGAATATTAAGTGTAGAATGAGGCTCTGTCTGGATCCATGATGGAAACGTGAGCCAGTCAAACAGCTGTGGAGCAGAACGCTCTCAGAGACTGGGAGGAAGTGAAGGGGGGGGGTGGGGGGGGGGGGGGTTATGAATAAGGAAGGCAGGGAGGTGAGGTGAGCAGATGAGAGGTGGAGGAAGTGGGAGAAGAGGAGGAGGAGGTGGAGGAGAAGGAGTGAGACAGTAAAATGCTGCCGTCACTTAAACTCTAAAATGAAAGATCGATGAGCTTATTTAAATGTGCTCCCAGAGATGAGAGCTGGCGTATATAAAGCCTTGCATTTATGAGGAGGGGTGTGGGCATCGATTGGCTGAGAAAAAAAGACAGAGAGAGAGTGAAAGAGGGACTGGGACAGAGGGGGGGAAGGGAGGGAGGAGGAAGGGAGAAAGAGAGAGAGAGAGAGACGGGAGAGATCAGGAGGATCAACCTTGGCTCATGAATTTCATCCTTTTCCTCCTAAAATAAAACGTTCTAATAAATGCCGGGGATAGAGGGGTCGGAACCTGGAAAATCGACAGCCTTCGATTGGCCGCCTGGCACGGCTTATCAGATCAATAACCCCACCCCTACCTCCCTCCACCCCTACCACCACCACCTCTGGCATCCTCATCACGAATCTGCTTCACTAATTTCCCCTTTCCCATCACACACGCACACACAC
>CM028858.1:22760546-22781213 GCA_016801935.1 Platichthys stellatus
TAGTGAACTGATCTTATTGACTACTCCTGCTCTGCTTATACATGTGAAGTTATTCATGATTTATCTCACATTTTGTTGAGAAAAGTCACTTGATAAATGTGTCTTATTCTTCTGGCAGAGAAAAACTGGTTAAACCCGCATTTACCAGTTGTTGTGGCCACTAGGGGGCAGCATTATGAAAACGTCATCACCGTTGCCTAAACCTTTTCGCAGCGTGATGTACTGGAAGATGTTTTTTCTCTCGTTTGGAAACCTTCTTTAGTTCTTGTCAGCCATTTGAATGAGAGGAGAAACTTCTTGATAGAAATAGATTAATATCCAAACCCTTTTAGCTCTATTTTTGGTCTCTACCCTCCCCTGAGAGGAAATGTCAGGCCCTTCAGCTGCTGAATGTACCCCTCTACTCTTCAGTTATTCTCTAACTATGTCCCCTAACCACGACTCTCTGCTATTTGCCGCTGAGCAGGTGGTGTACAGTGGGATTTAAGAGCTTTTTCTCTGATAACCGGAACCCTAATGTGGTAGGAAATGACAGCATGAGAGCAGTGAGGACAGACATTGAGTGAGCTGAAAGTCACCGTGAACCTATGTTAAACTGAGGCGAGGCGCAGATGAAGGTAAATCGCTGTAGATTTACTACCAAAAGCAAAAATGTTCACATTGTAACAGTGTTTTGACATTTTCCTTTGATAGAATGTCATCACAGAAATATTTTCTTTTTTCCTTCTCTTGCAGTAATTCTTAAACTTTTGATAAATATAGACCGAGACATAAAGTAAGGGAGATTTAAGAGGGACAGAACTTTATACCTTTATCATCAAAGCTCTGAATGAGTGAATATCTTTTGGAGTCAATGTGTTCATCTATCAAGGTGCTTTCTGAAAGATGAAGAAACTATGTACAAAAGTAATAAAACATATCTGGCAGTTCGCGGTGCACATCTTAGAGCACACACCTCACCCTTAGTCTTCCATGGTTAGGACAAGAGTACGATGAGACAGCACCATTAAAAATGGATGTGAACATATCAACAAGCAATATCATTTATCGACAAAACGGACGAGTTAGTTTAAAGATAAAAACTGATGGAAAGAGAGCAGGCACAATAAAGCAGAGCGCTCAAATCATCTTTATGGCGATTCGGCATTACAGCAGCACACAGTGAAAGCACTGGCAACAGATTGGACCATGCACAGGAAAATGAACATGGCGACAACACAACAGGTCGACATTTGGACCCACTTCAAACAAAATGCTGCAGAGAGAAAATGTGAGCGTGTAGTGTTGTCGGTCTGGGAACAACATCCACTGGAAAGAAAAGCCCAAACCTGATGTGACACCTTAACCACAAAAAAACTGAGGTTACGTTACCATATTAAATAAAGTGATTTTACATTTAATTAAACTTTTTATGAAACATGGACTTCTTCAAATCTCTTGATTATGACTTAGGGTTTGTGCGAAATCACACGCTACAGTTCACTATATAGTGAGTTCGCCATTTTGTAGTAGTGTCAGAACAAGTTTATTTCTACATTTAAAAATGGTCTTTAAAATGTTTTTTTTAACATTGAAGTATTAATACTAAATATAAAATAAACCTTTTAACATTAACTTTTGGATTTTCCACCGCATGATGTTGTTGTTGATGTTTTACATCATAATGATGTCACCCTTTACTTATATATTGTCATATTTCTTTTAAATAGTCGTCTATATACAAGTCACTCGTAAAGAAGGGAATAGTGAGTGAGTGAGTGATTCAGAAAAAACAGTCTGAGACTTAAATTTAAAGAAGGAGACAAAATGAAAAGATTAAAGCAGTTTATTGTGACTCATTCATATTTCTGTCACACATTTTAACTGAGAGAACCTGTTGTGGTTGCATAAGGCATGTGGTGGCTTTTTTTTTTTTTTTTCCCGGCTGCACAATACTAAAACTCGGCAAACACCACCTGTGTCAAACCCTGTGTTTCCTCCCAGATTTATTTCCTCACCTGCAAGCTACTAAAAAGTTTAGCGACCGCACACCTGGCTGACCTGTTCCTCCCTCTCCTCCCACTCGGTGGCCTCTGCAGCTCTGGATCACGGCCTCCTTGTCGCCCCCTCAGTTACATATCTCCACCGATCGGCACACCGGGCAGGCGGCGGTGTTTGCAGACATGGACAGAACCTTGGATGCCTGCCAGTTGCTATGATACCATCACCAATTGCACAACCTTCAAGCTTGCTCCGAGTCGGCTTTGGGTTCTCTCTATCTCTCTCTCTCTATCTCTCTCTCTTTCTTTTTTACAGTTACTTTAATTTGTTTGCAACCAGCATTATTTGTTAAATAAAAACCCACCTTCTGTCGTGCCTTTGAGTTTGAGCAAGGTTCTTCTTTTTAATGTGGAATTCTCCAAACACAATGATGCCCCCTGCTCACCTGCTTGACCTTTTACTTTCCTCAGCTCAGAGTTGAAGTTGAAACAAGTAGAGACAAAATTAAAAAACGATGTGATTTTACAGTTCAACATACTTTTCTGTTTTTACCTTGTTGCCTTGGAACTAATCCTCTAAAAATAAAATTGCTCCATGAAATGCAGTTTTTATCAGTTTTTTCCAACTTCTATATTTCAAACAGACTAATTCCGTCATAAAAAAGTAATCCTTTGACTTTGACTGTAGCTCATATATTAAATAAATGTGTAACTCATTTACTTTTCTCCGATCTCTGTGCGGATCCAGCCGAGTCAGGTCGTGAGACAGTGTAAAGTGAATGAATGTAAGCAGCATCTTAACACATTTAGCTGCAGGCCAAACACATTCTACACATCACAAATTGAAAGGGGGCTAGAATTCATTTTGGGAAATGTTTTTGGTAATAAGTTGTCCATATTTTACACTCCGGTATATTAGAGTTGATTTCTTGAAAACCTAGAAGATATTGATAATTTTGGAGTTTTAATAATTATCTTTTTAAAGTTACAAAACCTCAGCTCAGTAATTAAAGCAGTGACGCACTGAAAGCTAGATATCTCAAGACTTATAAACAGTAAATGATTGCCTTGGATTACTAAGTAATAATAAGTGGTAGCGGTGATACATTAGGGGAACACATTTTTGTGTAATTCATATTTTTACTGTAATCTATCGGACTGGAGGTGTTTTTACCTAAAGAGTCACAGTGTTCAGTGGCTGGCTGCAGTATAGGTTAAAAAACCTGTCTCCTCCATGTCAGTGGATGGGACAAATTAAAATGTCAATAAACATGCCGACAACACACAACAAACACACACACTGGTTTCAATACACACAGTGACTCCGTGCTCACAGGTTCTAATTCTGAAGCCAATTTATCTTCCAATTACCTGTAACCAACACAATTTCTGTAGCGCTTCCTGCCCTCTATCCATCTATTGCTTTCAATCACCAAAGCATCCTTCTACCCCCCCCCCCCCCACACACACACACACACAGAAATAAATGCAAACTCTCTCTGTCTCTCAAACACACACACACACACACACACACCAACACAAGGGCCACGCAAGCCCCCCCAAGATACACACAGCTCAGACGAATATCTGACCTGACATGTGCATGAACATCTATTTTATCAGGTCTGCTCCACAAATCTCTCTCTCTCTCACCGTTTGTGTGCTCTGCTGCTCTCACCCACCCTCTTTCTGTTCGACACACACCGACACACACACACACACGGTGCACCCACTCTCTCTTCAACGCACTCAGTGCAGCGGTGAGGTGACCTCCACAGAGGGCTCTACGATCGGGCTGAATGATGACACCAATCTCTGTTAGTCTCTGCGAGGCAAACAGAGGGACCGTCCCCTGTCTCTTTAGCACCTGTTTGACTCGGGTAATGACTTCTGTCCCGGCGATAAACACAGTGCTCACGCGCACACACACTCCAACACGCACCGGCACACGTACGGGCCCATGCAAAGCTAACGAGCGGCTTCCAGCAGCTCGAGCTGTCAGCGTGCTGGAGGGAGATAATGTCAATATTAACTGACCTGTTATAGCAGTGGAGAGAGAGAGCTGGTGGGACGCACACCTCGGCTGAGAGGCTGCAGACAGACGGCGAGAGGGACTGAGATTTTAAAGCTCAGCTGTGGGACACCGACTAATGGCTTATTCTTGTTTTTGTTGTAAACTGCTCTTTCACCGTTGTGTAATTGCCGCAGGCAGGTGTGTATGAATCAAGCGTGAGCACAGCGTGTGTGCCACACCCAGTCAGAGAGAGCAGCCCCCATCAACATCACACACATCCTCTGTTGTGCATAGAAATGTAAACGAACCATGTGCAAATATGATATGATACGTGACCTGGGGGGAAACGGATGGTGTGTGTGTGTGTGTGTGTGTGTGTGTGTGTGTGTATATATATAGTAGTATAGTATGTACAATCCACCACTTACTCCTATTATCTGAAATTAAAGCCAAAGTATCCAGAATTCGAAATCTTGTGTATTTGGAGTCTGCCCATAGAATAACAAAGTGCTGCTATTAGATGCACTGTATGAATGTTTGTGTGAATGGGTGAATGTAAAGCTGTAATGTAAAGCCCTTTGAGTGGTCATCGAGACTAGAAAAGCTCTATATACAAAACCATTTACCATTTACAATGGTGATCGGGGGAGTCAGTATAAAGATCCCATCGTTACCCATCATGTTCCACTCTCAGATGTCAGTCACGACACTTCCCCCTGTTTTTAAACAATCAAATAACTGATTAAAACCAAACCACCAACTTAGCAGCAACAACTCTTCAACATCTCTGCCATTAAAACTGCCTGAAATGACAGAAACCATTCTTGAGAGTGTACTTTGACCTTTTCAAAGTACACTCATGTGGCCCATGTCCCATCCACTAACATGGTAATAGCGTGGTCAGCCACCAGGGGGCAATCAACAGGCTTTGGCTTCACTTTTTGGGTGAGCAATTAAACTGTCTCAACTCGTCTTCTGTTTATCCACCTTCTCTCGCTCGCTTCACATTTGTGATAAAAAATAATTACAGAGGAAGACACGACATTAAAAGCTAATAAACCGAATGAATAGAAGTCCACTTTTCTAATCGAAAAAGCACCTAATGGCTTGTGTATGAGTGTGTGTGCGTCAGTGTGTGCAACACGGTGTAGTTTATTGTTCGTTTTCATTGTAGCCTGGGGTGATTCTACATTCTTGCATCTCAGGCAGATGGAAACTTGATCCCCCCCCCCCGAAACCAGTGGCTCCACCTGTTATCCGAGCTATCTCCTGGGGCTAAGAGAGAAGGTGAGGGCGCAGCGAGAAGAAAGAGCAGGCATGAGGGTGAGCTGAGGGGAGCAGGAAGCCTTTCATGTGAGAGAAGCGAGCGGGTAAGGAAATGAAGAGGGAATTGAAAGGAGTTAGGTCACACCTGTCGCGGACTCAAAGAGACGGGGAGGGATGTGGGGATGAGTGTAACACCAGTGGGAGAAAGGGAGGATTGCCGTGGAGAGGGATCACTTTTTTAGTGAGTAAAGCCGATAGAAGAGGCTGTGGAAATCGCAGTCGAGGCTTTCAGGGATCTTTTATGGAAAGAGAATGGAGAAAAGCCAGAGAAAAAAGGACGATTGAAGTCAAAAAGAAACTATAAAAGGAAAAAATATTACCAACGATTTCAGGGTTGTTGTGTGAACCGGGCGGAGAGAGAGGCTGCGGAGAGAGAAATGCAAAACGAAGGAGTCAAGCTGTGCGCTAGTGGATGAGTTTGTGGGTCCACGATTTTTTTTGTTTGTTTTACTTCCTTTGTGCATGTGTGTGCTTGATCTCTCAGCTCCCACTGTGTGTCAACCCTGTGGCAACAAAGTGGACGGTTAATCCAGCGCTGGGCCTGGTGTCACGCCGCTCGGCTCCTCACGCGTCCTGCCTGACTGCAGGGCCTCGCAGCTGGCCTCAGAGAGCTGCAGGGCGGACATTCAGGATCAAATTCTCCATCTCTTCCCGGTGCACCTGTAATCACATGCAATTACCCAGCGTCACACTGCGGAGGAGAAGGAGACGGAGTGGGCACTCGGCGCGCCCCGTGCAACGCACATGAAAGGAAAGCAAACAAAAGAGGAACACAAAACAGAGCGGCTCGAACGCAGAAAGCCATTCTGTCCCAAAAAAAACAGCCGATGAATTGGAGTTGGTTTGCATGTGCGTACTGACACACATAGGCCTGTAGCAGCATGTGGTCCTGCACACCCTCACACACATGCACACACACACACACACACAGGGACGCCCATAGGCACTTACTCCCAGCCCTCTCAGTCTGCAGGGTGTGGACAGTATTGCAAAGACCTCACAGAAAAGTGATGCCATACCCTGAGGGAAACACACCATGAGTTTTCATTTTCATTTTTTACCCCCATCCACCAGCTCTCTCTCTCTCTCTCTCTCTCTCTCTCTCTCTCTCTCTCTCTCCCTCTACCTCACTGTCCTCTACTCGTCCTCCCCCAAACTCTCATCTTTTCTTATTTTTAACCAGATCCATCTTTCAAACCGTATCTAAATGTTCTTCTGCCTGTGGGGATGACAAACATAGAAACCTTTAATGCCTTCACCTCCATTTATGTCATGTCCACTCGCTCCTCTCAGATTAATTTACCTCATGAAATCAAGTTTTCTAAAGAACGATATAAAAGAATACCGTGATTATGAAGCAGAATAGCATCTGTGGCTATAGTGGTTATAGATGTTGGACCGATACACGCTGACATAACATCAAATAACCAATTTAAACCTTTAACGTGTCCTTACACTTTTTAGTTTGGTCTATGTCCCATCCACTACCATGGAGGAGGCAGAGTTCATGACCTATACTGCAGCCAGCCACCAGGAGGTGATCAAATTGACGTGTCTCACTTTCTTTACAATATGTTAAATATCAAAAGTATCCAAGTTGTAACATCTGAGTTTCAGACTTCAGATTTGACGAGAACGTTATTCATTGTGTTTTGCTAGACGCTTGTTTACTGTTCCACAAAGACGCATTACGACCAATAACTGAAGTGAGACAAATGCGTCCTCGTGTCAGAAATAAATTGTTCCATTGACTTTGTGTCTGAGGTCAGTTCAGAGCAGCGCTGGTTGTTTTAGTTTCACAACAAAAGGGGCTTAAATCCAGAACGTAGAATATCTCGGATCAGACACAAGCTCCTCAGAGTCCTGACCTTTTATAGCTGATCCAGGCTCATCAGTTTCTCAGCTATTAATTTGCTTAGTGTTAATTACTGTGCGGGGTGATGCTTTCATTAGACCCGATCGTTATATTGCTTCATTTTTGTTTGGCTCCGGTCAATATGTGGCCACAAAAAGCTCGGGCTCTGAAAACTCCAGTATCAATTTGAACAACTGATCAATACTCTTACATCTGGATGCAAACAGGAGCTGAGGTCGTTGGCATCAGTGAAACGGAACCTGATCATTGATAGATTTTTATCAATGAAGCAACATTTTCACAAGGTGAACTTTGTAATTAAAAGATTCACTTTTTTGTGCAGAGACTGAAATACAAAAAAGGAGAACAAGCATATTACTGGTGGAGAAGTCGTCACGTAGGAGAACAATGCGAAGTCGAGGAAGAAAAGTTATAACCTTCTCAAAAACGTTACTGATGATTTAATTAATGTCATAATACAATCTGAATACTATCTGCTATCAAGAAATGAGGCCAAAATATCTTGGATATAGGAAACCTGCGATCTTATGCATTTTAATTCAGAGTCTTTGCAGTAGTGATCGTGGGGCGGAGTCACAGTATCAACAAATACACACGCTCGACCAATCGGGAGTCAGTCTCAGCTGTCAATCATAAAGCTTCACCCAGTTGAACAAACACCAGACCTACCTCGATTGACAAAAACCATCTTTGACAAAAAAAGATATTTGACGTGTACTTTGATTTTGTATCTGGGACTATGCCTACTAATATGGACCACCAGGTGGCGATCAAGATAAGCTAGTGTCCCTTTGGGGACCCGTTATGCCGTCCATGTTTATACGTATAGTCTATGCTTGAACCTGGTAAATGACTAACCTCTGTCCCACGAGCACTAACTCACTAATGCACAAGTTAAATCAACGTCTTATTGAATCCAGACAGAAACTGAAATGTAAAAACCTGCGAGGACTTCCTGTCGCAGCCAAGAACTGGTCTTGCACATGACTTCCTCTAAGGTGATGATGGTGTTCACATGTTTATTTATTGCACGTTTGAAATAAACTCCATGTGATGTGTTAATTAGAACGTTTGAGATGATTCAGGTTGATGTATTTTTGTATCTGATGCAGCTTTGCACTTCTAATCAGACTAGAAGTGCAAATCTGAGTTAACCTTCATCTTTACGGTGCCGGTTTTCTCATCTGACTTTCGACCATGAAGCAAATAAGTGCATTCCTCCAAAGTGCTCCTTGAATCTGATCGTGTGTGTGTGTGTGTGTGTGTGTGTGTGTGTGTGTGTGTGATTGTGTGTTTGTGTATGTGTGTGTTGCCTGTGTGTGAGAGAGAGAAATATATCCACTTTTTTTTAACCACCATGGAAGTCATGCATGAAGGCATGACTTCCATGTCACTCACACACACACACATTCACAAACTCACAGACACACACACACACACACACACACACACACACACACACACACACACACACACACACACACAGCAACTGCCTGCTGAGCTGAAGCCGGTGCGTGCACACCCCTGACATGCTTTCCTGCTTGCATCTGTCACACGTGCACATCATAGCACCTTGGCATCCTCACACGTCTCCTGTTTCTGGCCGCTATGTGCTCCTCTCAATATAACAGACACACACACACACACACACACACCACACACACACACACACCCAAACACACACAAATACACACGCTTTCTCACTGCAGTTGCCAGGAAAAATATCATCAGGGAGTTGAGCATATGCCAAAGACAACATGAACAATGCAGATCAACAAGGAAAGAAACAGTTTTCTGACACGTGGCCGGACACGTGCACTGGAAACTCAACAGGAGACGAGGAGACTGTACCACATTCATTCAGATTAACTACACAAAATTCTGCAATTCATTCTGTTTTATTTTCCACCGGCCTTTTTGCGCTGCAGACATTTTGACATGTCATGGTAAAACACAGGTGTTACCGATAACGTGACTGATGGCAGTGTTTAGTCCGAGTGTCCCAATGAGCCGTGACTGTGTGACAGCGCGCCAGCACTCACAATGCTCCTGTAACCGGAGCAGATAAGTGGAATTCAGCCATCATTCATTTTATTATTCGCACCCGTGCTTTTCCACCGACAACGTGTCAAAACTTCTGCTGTGAAAAAAAAGACATTGACCCGAAGTCCTTGAATCCGTAACAAGTTTTATTTCGTATCCAATCACCTTTCAGAGTCCGGTGAGAAAAGAGCTTTGAAAGCAGCAGCAACGAAAACATGAGGATGAAACTATGACAGGTGGGGTCTCGTTCTAGAGATGTGCACCGGGGGCAGAGCGGGTGACACCGGGCTGGAGGTCGCGAGGTGAGGTTATCTTCATCTCTTATCTCCTCTACCTCTGTCTCCCATCGGAGCACAGAGCCACACTGCCCCCCTCAGGCCATCTCAGCCTCCGTCCTCCTCAGTGGTAAGGAGCATCAATGTGGGGCTGATGTGTTGCCTCGAGCAAAACTGTCTAGGTCAACAAGTGAGTGTGTGTGTGTGTGTGTGTGTATGTGTGTGTGTGTGCGTGTGCTACCACCTCTCATCCGGGTCACAGGAGCCAATCAGAGCTCAGCGGATGACCTGACCCTGACAGTGCACCGTGTGCAGAGGAGCAGGCTGACGGCGGCCGAAGTGGATTTCCCACGCAGCCTCACACTCCATTACGCACTCACACACACTCGTGAGCACATATGCCCGAATACACACACGTCCAAATTAGCTGTTAGCCGCAGCTGAACGCCAGCCCTCTCACTCAGGAGGAGTTCTGATTGGTTTCGGTTTTTACAAGCGTTTAGGTCTAACATGCAGCTGGAAAGTGGCAGAGGTGTGTGTGTGTGTGTGTGTGTGTGTGTATGTATGTGTGTGTGTGTGTGTGTGTGTGTGTGTGTGTGAGAGTCTGTGTGTGTGTGTGAGTGGTCTCAGCTGCACTGGTTGAGAATCAATTCGACTGAAAACACTTTATCTCCCTGTGCATCATTCTCTCTCTCTCTCTCTCTCTCTCTCTCTCTCTTCTTCTTCTTCTTGCCTCTGCAGCTGATGTTACTCCCTCTCTTCTCAAACAGGCTACAGGCTAATCCTCCAACATTTGGTTTAAAGAAGGCCCTGTTGCTTTTCGTCTTCTCATCAGGGACTCGTTTGTACCTGGAATGCACTGTAGTTAAATTGTTGACGGAGATGGAAACAATGAGAAACATGGGAGTCGAGGACCAGCGGCTCATTTAAGTGGTCGCTTAAAACCTCAACATCCTCTTAGAGGAATTCTTGCAGGCATTACAGATGCAGTTTCACTAAAGGCCTTTTTTTCCCCCACAGAGCACAACTCGAAATGTCACTGCAGGAAAAGCACAGGTATAAATAATAAAATCAATATTGGCTGAATTGTATTTAGCTGCTCTAGTTTCAGGGTCGTTATTCCGTCTGTTCCTGCTGTTTGTCGTGTTTACATTTTTATCAGCATGTTTTCCTGTGGATGGACGTTTCCGCTGTGATGTGTTCCAAACACAAAAGTTATTCAAAACCTGAAGTTGATGCATTGAACCGTTGAACAAACAGTTACTTCTTACCTGCACCAGGGAGCTGATGTTAGCAGTGTTACAAAAAAACCACTGAGATGGTTAATTTGATTCCGGGGACAGATCCAGGATTTATTTTCATTCTTTCATTCAGCTAATTTTTGGGAGTTTCTCAACAAATAATGCAGAGCGTATTTATCTGTTCTAAATATATGTGTTTGCAATATGATGGTAAATTGGCCAGAGGTTCTCACACTTCCAGTTTAGAGTTTTCACACCTGAAAGTGTTTCCAAGTTTGATGACTTGTTTCATTTCATGGGACGACTGTGGCTGAGCAGTCGTCCTCCAACCAGAAGGTCAGCAGTTCGATTTTCGCTCTTCCCTATTCTTCTTGGGCAAGATGCTGAACCCCGATTTGCTGCTCATAGAAAAAATGAATGTATGAATGTGTGTGTGAATGGATCAATGTTAACTGTACAGTAAAGCATAAAGGTCATTTTACGTTCTTAGCAATTTATCTAGTTAGTTTTGGTTTAATGTTGTAATTTATGAATTTATTTGAGTTCATAATTTTTCGTCCTCTATTGTTTGTCTGGGTCAAATTCCTGCAATTGGTTAGAACATTAGATCATTTCCAGTTTTCACACTGGAAATGAGAGAACGTCTTTCGTCGGACAAAATTTTTGATTATTGGTTCAACTGAACTGAAAAGTCCAGAACAAACCATGTGTGAGTCCAATATTCACTTTCTTCACGTCTGCTTTTCAGGGAAAGATGCAAAAAGAAGAAAAATAAAATAACTTTCTTTGTCTTTATAAAGCTCAATTTCAGTCTGTCCCGATGTCTGACTGACTCAGCTCCTAATGCCACTCCTGGCTTTACATTACCTTGTTGTTCACTCTGAGGTTTAGAGATTTTAAAGATAGAAACAAGAGAGCACTGGCATCGGATCAGTATTCTGAATCAGCAGATACGCTGAGCCGACCTACTGCAATCTGTTCGGGAAGAAAAGGAGTTTATACAGTTTGTCTCTAAACTTCAGAGGCAAGGGACTGAATCACCAGCGAGATGGACTTTACAAGCATATCTACACACCGGGTGAAAATTAAAGGACAAGTGAAATATCTCCATCGGGTGAATCAGGGTTCAGTCTCTCAAACTCATTGACGGATATGGACAATTCTTCCAAAACCATATTTCCTCATTTTGGTCGTTGAGTGAATCTCCTGAAGATCTTCGACACAAAACTGAAAAATTAAGTAATACAAACACGAGAGTTTTAGTGATAAGAACCTCTGCTGTCATATCCTTCCTCCTGCAGCTCACTCCTGTCGTTGTTGCTGTGAAAACGTCTGATCTGCTTCATGTCTGAAAAGGAAGAAGTCCGGAAGAAAATGTCCTGACACAATTTCCTGACCATTTTCCACCGTGTCCGTCTGGAACGTCACACTCAGCAAACCGTTTAGTGAGTGTCCCCCCTCCCAGAGCCGTGTGGACCAGAACTGAAATGTTTCGTCACACTTAGAATAAAAAATGATCACTTAGAAAAATTCTGTATTGATTTACAGTCACGCTTGTCTTTAAAATGATAAGTGGATCCAAACACCCCCCACCCCCCCACCTGTATAGCAGCAACTCATTTATACAGGTTTGTCCTTTAGTCACCAGTGCGAAGAGCAGAACCTTTGCCTCTGGCCCAGTATGGCAGAAAAAATATTCATTTAGATAACAAAAACTACTGAACGTATCTTCATTAATCATTAAGGATTTATTATCGTTAATCATTAGGGCTGCTTAAGGGCCACTGTATTCACCCCTGCGACCCCCACTCCTCCTGTGATGTATGGGGCTACTGTTTGTGTTGGGAGATGCAGAGTGGAGGTGGAGGAGGGCATGCTCAGGTGATTAATGAAACAGGATTAGGAGTCAGTGGCTGTGGAGGCAGGAGAAGGACATGTGACCTGTGAGGACGGAGGCTGGCGGTGCAGCATCTCCAGGCTGGAACTAAAAGTAACAAAAGAAAATATGTCAATAAAAGTTTAGATCAAGTTTTTCTTTAGCATGACCACAGCTCTACTGAACGATGCCTTCGTCTGTAACTACTGCAGGGAACTTGTTAAAGTGTGCAGCCGGGACGACACTCACTGACCTTCATCGTCTTTAGAAGACGAGCTCTTTGAAGAGTCTTCCTCCTCTGTTCAAAGACTCCTTATTGCTTCCCTCCGGCCACAGAGTCACTGCAGCACAAACAGATTTAAAAGCTCATTTGTCCCCGGCTGCCGCTGCCACTGTCATTTTTATATTGTATTTATTTACATTGAATTATCGATCGTCTGCTTTGTCATGCACTGATTGCCGGCTGTACAACAAATGGCCCCGCGGGGATAATAAATATTCTTGACCACAGGCGTTTTCTCCAAGTGAGGGAACACAGTATTCACAGTTCGCATAATCCGCTCATTATTCAAGTGCTCGAAGATCCAATCATCACTTAAGTGTTAGTCATGCAAAAGAGCCAATGAGAGGAAAGTGAAAGGTCCAGGTGGATACTTATTCATGCTGGGAGTGAAAGCTTGATTTACCGTTCACAGACTGTTGGATCAGATAAACTTGACCTGAAACCTTTTCCTCTTGTACTCGTGAATTCATGCAGTGTGAGATTCAGTCTCGTTGTTTAATGTATGTCAGCTTACCAGTGGTCACATGACCTTCAAAATATGCATGTGCACATATCGTAGGTACCTTTAAATAGCATGTTACTGTGGATGTAAAGGTTTCCTCATTTCCCATAAACAAATGTCATCCAGACAGAATTACATTTCTTTCAAAATGCATTTCTGGTATATTAACATATTTCTGACTGGATTTTAATTGAGGTTTTTTATAGTAACAACATCAGTATCAATCTAGTTCCTCTTATATAGCAATTTTTAATAAGTTTAACGAAAATTAATTCGTCCCATGATCCACATCCACACCAAGATTAACGGGGTCCTCATGTGGACAAATGGAACATCCCACCTGAGACCATGCCAATTCACCTGATGTACAGGGACATAAAGTCGGCTGGAATATCAAACCACACCATTACACATGAGGTAATCGTGTTTCTCATTCTGATCTCACCCAGCTTGCTTGTCGGAGGCGTGGAGTTGGCGAGGAACAGACTTGGGAGCGCTGGTCTGTTCAAGTTAGCCTTTAGCCTAGCGTGTAACCTAGCCTGTAGCCTAGCCTGTAGCCTAGCCTGTAGCCTAGCGTGTAGCCTAGTGTGTAGCCTAGCCTTTAGCCTAGCGTGTAGCCTAGCTCGCTCTCCTCGCTTCTGTTTTTACTCCCTCAGCCTAAGGTCATCCGTCCCGACCACAGACATCGAGAACAGTTTATAGAAAAAGCCCATTGGAATGTCTCATTTTCAGTTGTAGGTCATAAAGAGGCAGAACTTTTAAACTATGACTGTTTCATAACCAGTTAAAAAGTCCTTATAGGGTCTTTAAATACTTTAGTCAAATCTCCTCAGGCCTGTAAAAAGGGGTTGAATGTGGGAATGTCAGATAAAATACAAAAATAATTGAATTATTGTTCACACATGCTACATAATAGATATCAAGTTAATATTTAAAGCATCTTCAGCAGCATTTTCCTCTTGCTAGTCTTTCTTTTTCAATATGTATGGCAAAGAATCCATTACATATTCTGCTCAACACGATGTTCTCAGTCTGATTCCTTGTTTCCCTGGAGTCTCGGGGCCTTGCTCACTTTCCCTCCATCTCCATGTTCCCCCCTTCAGAACCGACGTCCTCCTTTCACCCACAAGATGTCCCTGGACGTTTTCCCATGATGCACTCGCTCACAAGTTTTCTTTTGGCAATCACCTAAGCTTCCAACACACTACCAATCCCGGTACTCCCATCACCCATGTACATACACCTACATCCTCTGTTTCTGTTCCTGCGTTTGCTCTCCGGTGATCCTCGTGTGAAGTATCCTGTTCCTGTTCCCTTTCCTGCAAGTTCATCCATCCATCCATCCATCCACCTGCATGGTTAGCTAGTTCCCCAAGATATCTAGGGATCTGAGACCCTTGAGGGAAGCCTGTGTCTCAGAGATGTTGATCCACCAAGTTGCTCAGCTCCACAGAGACCTAGCTCTCCTGTCTGCAGAGGAGAGCTGAGGCCGGATCAGACTGTCCCTGAGTCAGCCGTCATCTCATCAGACACCAAGCCTGTCCGGAGTTGCCCATCGATGACATCAAGCCTGCATCTGGTTCTCAGTCCGATGTTCAACCGATCCATTCTGCTGTTCTCCGGTCAGCTGCCCTCATCGATGCCCTGACTGTCTCTGTTTGGCAGCGACCTCCAGCAGGCGCCTCCTGCCACTGCAACCTCTCATCCACCAAAGGAATCTATATTTCCTGATCTTGCCTCTAGACCCTGTGCACCCACCTTTGAGGACATGATCAATGCTTGTTTAGAGACGCCTGAGTGCGGGGGTGCGGTCCCTCATGGCCCCTGACTCCATCTCTTTCTCACTTTCTTCTATCCATATATGAAAACATCTTAAGATTCTTTTATATGTGTATGTGTACACAAGTACACACACATACACTAACAAAGAGAATGAGCGTGCGTCTCCATCTATTTCCATTTAGCTATTAAGGATATCTTCTGTTTGAAGTAATGAAAAGCTCTGTGTTTCTGTGAGTGTACGTGTGAAATGAACGTCTTGCCTGGAGGGAGACGTAGCCTGCTGACGGAGATTAGTTTACATCATCCCCCTTTCAATCTTCGTGGGTTTGTGTAGCATTGCACTCTCTGTTGTAACACTCATACACACACAGACACACACACAGATAAATACACTCGCAAAAGTAGAGAGAGGGTAAAATACTCTACATGTTTTCATTCATATAGATTCATCCACATTTTAGGGTTTTGGAACTCTTCAGGAAACAATCTGCCCGGATGAGGAAAACTCATCTGGACGGAGAGAGTGAGCGATGGATGAGAGAGAGAGAGAGATGGAGAGACAGAGAGAGGGAGAGGAAAGGTTGTAAGGGAGAGCGAGAGAGAGAACCTGCTTGTTTTCTTTAATCAAACCTTTGTGTCTGTGCCGATTAACAACAGTCGCGTGAAGCTCGTGTGTGAAGCTGCAGGCGTTTGATTTGTGGACGAAATTCAGAGATGGTTATTTTCAAATTAGTGCGTTTGTCTCAGAGTGTGTGTGCGCTCTGTGTGTGTGTGTGTTTGTACTCTCTCACTACAGGCACCATGTCACACCGTCTGTATGGATTCCTGCTGAAACATTAACAAGTTTGGTTAAACCATCAAACGAAGGAGCTCACCGGGTCCTGAGCTGTAGAGAAGCTGTCGAGAGGCATCGATCTGTGATTAGCAGATTCATCACCTGATGTAAATCCACTGTGTGTAGCTCTGTGGCTACAACACAGCAATTATGCATGTCGTTAGGGGGTGGGGGGGGACATGTGTGTGTATGTAAACAAGCCCATAAAGCAAATCTCCAATAAAATCTTTAATAATCAAATTGTAATAAATTACATTAACACAAACATTACTATGATGCTGGCTGGTTTTACATCCCTGTTTAATTTAAGTTGCACTATCTTGTGAAAGATAATAGAAGGAGCAGGGATTGAACCACAGAGGGTTTGAGTTCTGTGGAATCATGAATCACAGCAGCATCAGTTGATGAATCAGATACAGGTCACAGCACGACACAACACTGAGTGTGACTCGTGTGTGTGTGTCTGTGCTGATACACACGCCTGGAACACATCACAAACAAAAGAGCGACATTAATTAATGACATTAGTTCAGAAAATCTCTCTGGATAATCAGACGGTTCAGAAATATCCTCTGCAGAGATTCTGCTTCATGATCAGAGGGGGGGAGGGAATCAATCGCACTCTACACACACACACACACACACACACACACACACACACACACACACACACACCTTAATCACTCCAGGATTGTCCTTGTCCCACCTCCGCTCCACTGAAAAACCCCATGTGTGTGAAACAGTGATTTTGAACTTCATAAAGTGTGAGTGTGTGTTTGAAGCAGAGTGGATGGATCACATGTGTGTAGAGACACGCCTCGCTCTTCCACTTCCACAGCAACAGGGTGGTAATGGAACAGAAGTGACTTTATTCTCTCTCTCCCGCGGCTGATCAAAGGATCTTTCTCTTTTTTAAAGCCCCCGATTTCTCTCCTTCCTCTTTCCCTCCCTCCCTCCCTGTAAACTTTGCTCTGAGATCATTTCTGCTGATCTGTCAGCAGCAGATCTCCTGTTCCACCACTGCCCAGAGGTTTTCTGCTGGATTCAGATCTGGGGACTGGGGAGGACATTAAAGTTCAGTGCTTTGAAAAGACTTTGAGCATTATCCTGTTCCCTTATTGTTCTATGCATAACTTAGTGTGTGGAGGTTTTGGGGAAACCCTCCTAAGAATTGTGAATCGATCTGGTTTTCATGAACCAAGAAATCCACCTTTTATTCAGTTATATGCCTTAAAAGTTTATGATTTAGTTTAATTAAACACTGCACAAACAATGGATAAAGAATCACAATTCACTCCCTGACAGTTTACAAGGATTATTTGAACAGCGACAGAGCCAATATGAACGGAGGGGAACAGTCAAGTTTAAGAAAATAACGTTTAGGACAAATAAATTAAATAAATTGAATAATTATGACGATGAGTTAAACTAGTGCAGCTCACTTTCCAGGTTTTCATGTTCAATGGTAGTGGCTGGGACCAGGAAACCAAAATACATGTCAACTTCTCAAAGATGGTTTGAAAAGTTTGGTTCATTTCTGAACTTAGACACGTCATCCATCTTTATTTGCAGTCTATGGTGTGAACAAAATTAGATCAACAACCGCAATGTAACAGTAATTCAAGGTTACAGGCCGGATATATGTGTATGTGCAGTGTCCACTCCAATACATCACTCTAATGTAGTATTATTCACTTATAATGAGTCATAAAAAGAAACATGCACAGTAACTCATGTCCTCTCACTCTCATGGTACCAGGACAAATTACTTTGTTTCTTGTAGTAAAAAAAAAAAGGAAGAGATTAAGACTCTGGCAGCAGCTTCCAGTGGAATCTTTCATGATGGCTGCCAGGACACAAGCTGTCTCTTCATTAAAAAGAGCAGAGCTGCAGAGGAGCTGCTCTCATCTGCAGGAGCCAGAGACTGTCTCAGCAAACCACAGCAACAAGTACAGAGCCCCCCCCCCCCCAAAAAAAACTGAGGGACTAGCCCCCGAACTCTGCAATGTCTACGCTACAAAAAATGTTACTTCTATCTTCTTCCACTGACGTTAATATTCCATTAAACACACATTTTAACGCTGGAACAATTAAACACTCGATCCTGTCTGAAAATGATCGACTGACCCTCCTCATATTTCATTGTTGCTGTAGAATTAATGCTAATTGTTTTTAATATCTTCCCTTTAAGGTTGTCTCAGTAAGAGGCGGCATAGACTTCCTTCAGGAAATAGGTGGATATGTATTTGTTCATGTGCATGTGTGTGTTTGTGTGCACGTGAGACAGACTGGTTATATGTGGAAGAGGACGTCGAATATCATTTAGCCGAAGGACAATGATCGCACCAGACAGGGAAAATTTAAATTGTAAATTAGTCGCCCTCATCAGCCACCCACACAGCACACACACTTATCGCGATTACACACACACACACACACACGTACACACACAAAAATCACTTTCTCGTGAATGGAAAGGACTTTGTGTTGCACCCAATGCACAAACACACACAAACACACACACACGCCTGCGCCCGCCATTTATATTCCAGTTGTCTCTTAAACAAAACTGCTCTTCATTAAAGAACTCCTAACCTCTCTACGAGGAGATAAAGGGTAATTACGTAGCCATCGTCAATTCAAAGGGGTCCCTTTCTCCGGGAGCGCAGGGACCATAGATAAGGCTTCTTAATTAACTTAAGTGCTTCTGTTCCATTACCTTCTCACGAGGGGTACCCTCTAACTGCCCATGGAGGCGCAGGAAAGCCTCGATTGTGGCGACACATTAAATCATCTGCATTGTCACGTCCGGACAATTCCACTGTCAAAGTTTAGAGATCAAGTTACCCAGAGGAAGACGTTGCTCTGCAGTATGAAAAACCGACTGTGGCCAAAGAGGATCTGGCAATTATGTTCAGAGGCTGAGTGGAGCGTGGGGGGGGGGGGGGGGGGGGGGGGAGTTGCTTTCATCAGATTTGTAGATCTGATCCACAGGTAGGTCAGCTCTCCTCCCCAGCAGAAACACTGGTAAAGTTCTGCGTGGTCCGCTCAAGGCCATTTCCACCCACATGAGAACTCTTCTACTTACCGAGTAAATAATTTAAACTCTTGATTCAACCAAACTTCCAGCAAACAATCTCAAAATAACTCTTTCCATAGCAACAGGTGGGGATCAGAACGCAGACAAATCTGAAAACACATATGGTAAATTGGATTTCAATACAGACGCTCCAGCCACGAATCGACCTACGAGACAATAACAATAAATAGAAATACAAAATATGAGCATTACTACACAATAAACAAACCTAATACAATTAAACATATATAAAAATACAGCATACAAGATCATTTATTGTAGTTTATCATAAACAGAGGTTTCTAATTAATCTAATTAACCACAATAGATGATAACTGCTGCTGTGTTGTCAAGTTTCTATTATCCAGCCTTTCCTCATCGTTATGAGTAATTATCACAACCAGAGTCTATTTCTTGTTGTTTTTAATGTTTTTTCTTGAGCCTGAACTGTGAATCAATATTCCCCCATCGGGAGTTTGAAGCCAGAGCTGGACATTTCCAGGAAACTTGCTCATTTGCTTAACTCTGCGAGTTCGATGAGCAGATCAGTAACTTCCATGCAGCCCCTCTGAATATAGATCTATAGATCTGTGCAGGTGTCAACCACAACTGTGTGTCGTAGATACCTGAGAGCTTCACTTTGACATCAAGAGTCAGGGAAGGTGATCACACAAAAGACTGTGACACAAGTTTGTGAGCTGCCTCCAGTTTTCAGACTTTTTGTCCATCTTGACTTGTTTGAAACCAGAAGTAACCATATTTGGAAGAGCATGGGGGTGGAGCCTGACTGGGAGCACACCTACCTCCACCTGCGGGCCGCACCCATTGGACGGTAGCAGCCGTCAGTCACACAGCATCAAAATGAACATCTTGCTCTAAGGGAAGAAGAAACTAGAGATTGAGACCATAAACTCTGTGCTGCCCCCCCCCCCCCCCCCCCCCCCTCAGCTGTAATGATAATGAATGGATGTTTGTTCTACATCCGACCCTCTGAGAGGTTTGAGAGACACTTGAACCTTGTGTGGCTTCCAAAGAAAAAGATAACACAAGGCTACTTGATACAACGCACAATTGTAAAAGTCTGAATCCCTTCGGTTCCCTCGCTGCTTCATAAAACTCTTACCTAATTAAATTTCCCCTCTCATGTCAGGCTGCTCTGCTTTTTCTTTTGGTCAATCTCATTTGTAATCTTTCAAACAAAACCCCTTTGTGTCGAGCCCCACTTTGTTTTTTCTCTTAATTTAATATCTCCCCTTCTCGGCGGACTCTCAAGGAACAGGAGGGATGACAGATGCCCCGAGTCCTCTTCATCAATTCTGACTCAAACTCATCTTTTCTCCACCTCCCTCTTGTCGTCTCCGTCTCTTAGCATCTCAATTCCTCATGCACCTTGTAGCCTTCCATTATTCATGGCGCATATCCCCGGTCCCACTCAAGGCTATTCCTTCTGTCTTCTCTTGTTTCCGCCTTCACTCGTTACTTTCTAAGTCAGAGGAATTAACCGCAGAATCGCTCCCCCCACCCCATAACACCGCCCCCCCCCCCCCCCCCTATTA
>CM028858.1:22787883-22800234 GCA_016801935.1 Platichthys stellatus
CGACACACACACCTATACACACCCAAACACACACACACACACACACACACACACACACACACACACACACACATACACACACACGAACACACACACAATCTCCAATTTCCTCGACTACTCCTTTGACGCAACTGTTTTTGATTTTGCTCCATCCCTTCTTTCATTCTCTGCCCTTTTCTCACAGAGTGTGTAGAGGGTCGTGTGATATTCCGAAGTCACAGCAGGTCACTGTTGAGTCCTGAGTCTCGAACGTGTGTGTAAATGTGTGGGTGTGTGTCTGTGTGTGTAAGTGTGTGTGTGTGTGTGTCAGAAGCACTGAGCCAGAGTAATGGGTTTGTTCAGCCGTCCGTTGCAGTTGTTTTGCCGTTGAATGATCCAGCAAACCGGTCAGAATCCCCAATTACACACACACACACACACACACACACGCACACACACAAACACACACACACACATTCAACTTCCCCATTTCTCATACAAACTTATGGGCACAACATGCAGATACAGGTTGCCCCTCACTGTTGCCCCGTGCGTCTCACACAGACCCGTTTGTTCCCTGAGAGGAAGAGGAGCACTGGGAGCACTGGAGAGGAACCAGCTCCTCGATTCACATTCCGTCCAGACTCCAGAGAAGTTTTTAAACTCCTCCGTCTGGAAGCTGCGTTCAGAGTCTCCCCTCGTCCGCGGTGGAGCTGCGGGCAGACGAGGAGGTGAATGGAAACCGACACATCCAAGGTCTCGTCCCTGTGATAACAACTGGGAGAGACGACACTGGAATCATACTAAACACTGGGAACCACAACCTGCTGTGGGAGTCAATGAAAACATGGTAAAACAAAAAGTAATGAAATCAAACTTTTTCATCACTTTTTAAAGTCTAAATTGCCAATGATGTCTAAATATAGAAACTTGAATAAAACATCTCTGAAGTCAATTGAACTCTGTTTTTGAGATGTGCTCATATAATCAACCCGTTTTCCCCCTGGACGTCCATGTGATGATGTCATGACGAGAGTAACACATAATGAAGTAGAATGTTGTGGTTTTTATTTTAGATCGATTTGAAGAGGGTCATGAAAACAATACTCATCCAGGGAGGTCGGTTTTCAGAGGCTTATTTATGAATCTTGGTGTCAGGATTGAATTTACTATCAATTATCGATTGATGGTGAAAAATTGTTGCGTCAATAAAAGCAAAACACAACAATGTGCGATGTAAGCAAAGTTAAATATTAAAACACAACGCACGTGAAGAATGGGCCTTCCAGTGCAGGGATGGAAAACAAACATTAGATCCACGTTTCCATTGTTTTTGTCCATCTGAAGTTCTTCTTTTAATTACTTTACTTTATCGTGACACAAATCTCGATACATTCACAACACAAGATAGAAATTCATTCGCATTTATGTTGTTGTTGTTGTTGTTGTTTCGCCGGATGTTCGATTGGATCCTGTCGTGGTGATGGGAACTTAATTAGTTATTAAACCCAGAAAACAGTTAAAACCCTTCTTACATCAATCAGTGTCTAATGCTCCTCGGCTGCTTTCACACTTTGCTTTTATTTCAAAGAACTCCCATTAGCAGACACAGTGGCTGATCCTAACTGGGGAATATCTGTGTTAAAAAATAAAGATATATATAAACCTGAGCAGGACTTGTGACCAGAGGCGTCTCTCTCTCTCTCTCTCTCTGTTCCACAGCAACTTTCTTAATGAATTTGAGCCCATTTGCACTTTTTAACGAAGATCCACATGAGATTCATCCACATTCAGCTTCAGCCCAGATTCCCTCACGTGTGCCCCGATGGAGGTGGTGAGCAGCAGAGGAGGGAAACATGAATTCAACTCAGAGTCGTGTCCTGATCTCACCTTTTATTTCAAACATTCTGGGACGTACGATACACAAACACATGTGAACACGTGAGAGGTTGGAAGTAAAGAACAGGTTGTCATCAGATCAAGACGCTTAGACTATACATATACTATACATCACATTTAACACAAGCTTAAAATCAAATTAGAGCAGAAGAAACACGGTGATGTTGAGTGTGTGAATTGACACAGATGTGTTGTGATGTGGGATTTGAACCAATGGGCGCGGGCAGGGCAGTAGTGGCTTCCTCACAGCAACAAGGTTCCTGGTTCAAGTCCCAGCTTGGAAAACAACCTCCCCTGTGGATGTTTACATGTTCAACCCCCCCCCCGTGTCTGTCCAGATATTCTTAATTAAAAACCCACCTGTTCAGTCTGGCTTTGATGTCTTTATTATTTATATAAATGTATTTTTTTGCCGATTTTATTAAGCTTATTCTGTTTTGCTTAAATGTTACTGTTACTTACATACATTTTATTTAACTTTCTTTTATTGTTGTCTTTTTCTATTACAGATTCTGTTTGTTTTGCTCTACTCACTAAATCCAACTCATTTTATTTTATTTCATTTTTATATCATTCTATGTTCTAGTGATATGTCTGTGAGGGGAGCCCATAAAATGTTTAATACTGTTTTCTGATCAGTGTTTCAATCACTGATAGAGGACACACATACACACACATACACACACAAACACACAAACACAAACACACACACACACACACACAAAGACACACACACAGGTACGTATTGCCAGTCGACTTGAAAAGCTTTTTCCATTTAAGCGTGGCCACGTTGATGCGTCGCTAACAAACCAGACCGATGCCCGATCACAACCTGCTCTGTGGAGTGCACTGGTTTTTCCATTAACACTGGTTCCAGTTTAGGGCCTCAGTGCTTCGCAGTGGTCGACAGGATGAGATGAGAGTCTTTCTTTGCAGACGCAGCTCCGGTGGAAAGAGGAGAACGCTCGGGAGATGAAAGCCAGTAACTAGCAACCCGTTCAGCGCCACTCTGCCCATTGCTCCCAGTAATGATCCCCGATCTGGAGGAATAACAGCGGAGGAGGAAAACCTCTCCAGGCCTTTACCTTTGTGGCAGCAAGTGCACAGCGCACGTTACGAAGCTATTAGACTTTTAATTACTTATTAATTTGAATTGATGGACAGGACATGGTGTTATCATGTTCCCCAGAGGTTATACCAGTGCATCAGATTGGTTCCATCATCTCCCGCTGGTTGGATATTAATTCCCAGAGGAGGGAAGGTCATGGAACGTTTCATTCAAGGTGATTATGTGTCAGAATTAACTCTGTGTCTCTTCCTGATTAATAGTTGGTGCCTGCATGAGAACATGGCTGAGTGTATAACAATTGCAGTGTGTGTTTTCCCTTATGTGCGTGTGCGTGTGTGTGTGTGTGTGTGCGTCTGAGGAGCTGTTGACTTGTTTGTTTCTGATGTAGATGAGTAGGTGTTACATTAAATACATTCCCCGCTTCACTCACTTTGTGTCTCAGCTCCACTCAGACGTGTCACTACATATTACCTCCCGTGTGTGTGTGTGTGTGTGTGTGTGTGTGTGTGTGTGTGTGTGTATGTGTGTGTGTAATGGAAATCAGAAAGGGGAAAGTCTCTTGCAGGTATCTCGGTTTTCATCTGAAAGACAAAAATAGGAGCAAGATTAATGTGCATAAAAAAGACACATTCAGCAAATGTGTCTCTGATCCTGTTCACATTAATCCAGGTTACGACACGATGACAAACACAGAAAAATACAACACAAAACATTTTAAAGTGAGAACCAAACTGAAACACTTCAATGTGTATCTTTGAGCTGTTAACTAAATTATGCATTTGTTTTTTGATTGTTCAAATTCATATTTATTATCAAATTTATTAAGAATCTACATTTATAGATCATAAGAAGCTGCCTAGTGTTTCATACAATGCAGTGGGGCTAACGCTTGAGTAGAGTCAATATGTATAATGGAAAAAGTACACACTCTGTCACAGATTGTGTATCTGAAAAGCTGCAAAACATTTTTGCTAGACCCCAAAACCCCCATCAGGCCGTCACTCAGAGACTTGTGCAGGTACACACGTTGTTTTACTTGTGTGTACCTGCGGTTCTCACACACACAACGCAGTTCAACACAACCTGCTCACATTTGCCCCTCTGCTCCTGAAGGAAGTGACAACAATGGCTGTGTTGTACTTGTTGTGGGATCGAGCTCTAAATGCATGTTTGGATTTTCCAGGAATTTTTTGGTCAAAACTCAGAGGTGAAGTTGAACTTTAACTTCTTCATGAATAACTCCAAGTGCAACTTCATCTCACTGCAAACATCTCATGCAGAATGTGTAATTTGTGCTCGTTAGTCAATTCACTGTAAATTACAACATGGCTGACAACGTACAAGAAGACTTTCGAACCTTGAAACACTCGTCACGAACCTCTGGATTTATGTTCAAATTTGCAGCCGACTGGTTTATGGAGTTCTTTGAAAGCCGGTTCAAGGCTCGATTGGAAGGTAGAAATTAAAAAGCGCCTCACTCCGGGGATGATGTGCGTCGCCGGGGCCAAGGTGACCTCCCATCACTCCTGCAGACCGGTGCAGACAGAAAACCAGTCGTCACGGCCAAAACAGGATTATAATTGGGCTCTAAATCGTGTGATGTGTTCCGAGCTTCAAGCAGAAAAAATGTCTGCGCTTTAACAAACCTTGCGGAGCCGCTCTTCCTCCTCTCTCGCTGCTCACGGCTGAGAAACATCGTCTCAGACATGAACAGAAGAGAGCCACAGAAACAGATTGTTTGTTTGTCTGTTCGCTGGTTTAACAGGAAATCTGCCAAAACCCCAGTCGACAGATTTCAGTGACATTTGGTGGATTTTGATTTTTGGTTTCATCTCCAGATCCAATGTGTCCAATAACAAAACACATAACTCCTGAATTAACCCAGGACATCTGAGGACACACAGAAGAATCTGTGTCTGTCTGTAAAACTGCTCGTCTCTTTAAGGACTCACCTGTGGCTGTGGATGAGGAACAGGGTCGACTGTCACTCAAGAAAAACTTCAAACATCACTCTGCTAACGAATCTCTTGATGGAGAAAGGTGGAACGTCACCACACGTTTGTTTTCACTGTGCAACCCTGGATTTAGTTTATTTGTTTATTTAACAATGACCGAGATCAACAGGGAGCCGGAGTCTGGTCCCTGGGCAGCAGAATACAAAAGGGAATAAAGGTTAAAACGACAACTAACAGCAAACAACAAACAGTTCATCAAGACACAAGATACAAACACATGCACAGACACACTCATGCAATTGAGGGAAAGTTGTCCTCTGCTTTTAACCCATCTGGTGCAGGACACACAGAGCAGATGTGCCTTGCTCAGGGGCACTAGACAGTGGGGTAGAGATTGGATCTCTTGGATTTTTAGACAGATCCAAGCGTTGTCCACCCAGGTTTGTTTTTTGTTGTTACTCCGTGGAGTCGAACCAGAGACCTTCCAGTCTGATATCTTCCCAATTTTCTGCCCATAGTCCAAGTCGGAGGTGAAGACAACATCCGTCCAGTGAGCCACTTCTTCTCCTTCTTCTCCTTCTTCTCCTTCTTCTCAACTATCCCATTGTGCAACATGTTTACTCTGCTGGTCCAAGTCACATGCACTACAAACTGAAAGCACCACTTATTACCTCTGCACATCCACTTCTGTACATGCAGTGTTTCTGTAAAGGGCAATTTTGAAGTAGGCTCTAAAAGAAGCTGAGAACAGGATGAAGACAATCAGCCTCTGAGATGGACGCTGGCTGTGAACGCAGCCGAGGGAACATCTACATGAAAAAACTAGCATGTGTGTGTGTCCGCTACCCACGAGACGCACAAACAACACAAGCAGAGAGGACACAAGGAGAGACGTGGAAACACAAGTGCACACAACAGAGGTAATTAGAGGATGTGCAAGAGCTCTTAGGACCGATTTGTGGGTCTGTGTCGAAGCTACGTCGTTGTGAGCTTTCATGGTTGTGTGTAGGTCTGTGTGTGTGTGTGTGTGTGTGTCGCTCTGCAATTACACCGCTGAAACCTTCTCTCTGTCACTTTTGTTCTCCTTTTCTTTCTGTTTGCAAACTACGAAGTTGTGTCTCAAAGGTTGTGCTTGTGTTAGAAAGGGCTGAGGAAGTGTAACTTTTTTCTGGAGCTGAACCCAGACGATGAACAGAGCTTCAGTGTCTTCAGTGGACGAGTCGGGGAATTAGCTGGAATCTGTGGAGACGTTGACACACACAGAGAGAAAAGCTCTGTTCAAACAGACGGACGCTGAAAAATGAAAACTGGATTTGCTGAAGCAAGTCGACCTCTTATTGTATTAACACAGAGCAGAGAGCTTTCACAAGAATAGAATAGGAAATGAAAATACATACAAAGATAAATATATACCACTGCATATATCTATTTAAAGACTCGATCTGATCAGGTGTTATATCTCATATGATATCTCAAGGATCAGGAGATTGATTAATGAAAGAACTCCTCAATTTCTAAATCTCGTTTTTCGTGACCTTTTCGCAAACTTTGCTTTTTTTCTCCTGGCAGAATCAGAGATAATTCGACCTCATCAGGCCTCCAGCTGATTTTTCATAAGAACCAATTATCACGATGAGGAGTGAAGACACTTCAACCCTGTGATGAGGTGGCGTGATTTCATTTTAAGGGCACCCAGCACTTGGTTGAAGTCAGGAAGACGTCTGCTTTAATACGGTAACAGCATGTTTACATTGAATAGAAACCAGGATCCTTACCTGACCTTTAACAGACCCTGAATCACAGACCGGAATCTGGGTGTGAGTCTGAGCCTCGTGTGCTTCAGTCCGACCTCAGCGACCTTCTATCGACTCCACCACGCTGCCTCCGAACAGGATCCAGTCACCGATTACATGAGTTCTCACAATGTCACTGTAAAAAAGTCATTTGTTTTATATAAACACAGTTCATAGGAGATAAAATGCTTTTTATAATGTAGAACAAAGACACAAATCTGTAAATAAATGACACAAACACAACGTTCACTCGGGTTCAATGTGTTTATTTGAGGGTTATTGTTAGAATATGATTTACAACGAGCTCGTCACGTGTTCTGTTTGACGCTCTGTGGTGAAGCCGATCGTCCTCTGGTGAGAAAAAGGTAACAGATCCATTTACCCCCCAAAAATAGACGAGTGGCCATTTTGAATGAAACAGCTCAGTCATTATAAACTCACCCTGATTTATTCATCGGAGCAACTTCTTTACTTTTCTCCAAACAGCTTCAGCATCATGGGGTCACGTCCCCGAGCGACTCAGAGTTACTTTCAGGATATTAGGTCTCACACACACTTCTGGCAAAACGCTGGGATGTGACCCCAGGGGTTAACTCGCCATTTTCCAGGTGTTCCTACAAAACTTAAACAACTCTGACACGTGGGAGACTGACTTGAGGGGTTTCTTCACAGCTGTGTCTGTGTGTGTGTGTGTGTGTGTGTGTGTGTGTGTGTGTGTGTGTGTGTGTAGGAGCATATTTAGCCAAGCCTGCAGAGACAAATTGTTTTATGGAAATGTGCGCGACCTTGTTTGCTGAGCAATGTCAGCCATTAACACACTACTGCTACTCCAGCAACGTTTCCATTCACACGTCCCTCCGATCCAAAGAAGAAGTTCTCTCCCACCTCCTGCTTTTTTATTTCTAAGTTAATCAACACCACCTGGACATGTGTGAAAATGTATTTGCCCTCGATATTATTAAATCCAACCGAACCGCGCTGATAATTGGGTTCAGCTGCAGCAACACGCACATGGGCCTGGACAGCAGCTTCCATCCGCTCGTCATTAAACCTTCTTCTGCAACGAGGAGATAAAATAAGCAGCGAGGAAACGTCACAATGAAAGAACATTCAAGAGAGACGAGCAAGAAGGTCGATGAGACACGTGGATCCAGGAGGAGGTAGAAATCCCCTTCTGTGGCCGGGGACATTGGTCCTGTTCGGACTCAGCACTGTGACCTTGGTTTGAGGAGAAGCTTCTCTGGGTCGTATCAGAAGGTGGAGACAAAATATCTGCCCGTTCAGGTGTGTGTGTGTGTGTGTGTGTGTGTGTGTGTGTGTGTGTGAGGAGGTGCGTTCAGGACCTGGACGACTTTCAGTAAAACACAAACTCTGTCCGGATTCCCCTGGTGTGAGAATAATCGGATGAGTGAGTTTCCGACCGGGACATGAGCTCCACTTTCCCGTTTGGTACTTGAGTTTTCAAGTAGCTGACACATTATCACTTAATAGATTTTATTTATTAATTATTTTTGTCTCTTGTAAAGTGTGTGAGCGTCTCTCACAAGCACCGAACACGAGTTTCGAGTCAATGCGGATGATTTTATGATTAACGAGCACATTTTAAATATTTATTTGTCTTTAGAGTCATTTAAAAATCATTTTCTTGATAAATGAAATTCTGATTAAAAACTGTATTTTGTGTTTAATCAGGTGACAAGTTTTTAAATCAAAATAACACCTCAGTTCGAGAAGGATATAAAAGCAGAAGGTGCAAATCCTAGTTGGATTTGGCTCTTTTTATTCGAATGCACACAAAACACAAACTTTAATTCTCCTATTATTTCTGTGCAAACATTCAAACATCAAACCACTCACACTCTGGTTTGTGTGTTAAGCCTCCTCTCCTCTGAACTCAAGGCTGCAGCGAACAGACCGAGGAGGACGACTCTCAGATCCTCTGAACTTCAGCTCCACTTCCGGGCCTCAGCCTCAGATCATTTCCACAAGATCTCTCTGGGTCTTAATTGTACGTGTGCATGTACGTGCACGCTCCTCCTTCCTGTTTGGAGAGCAATCTAACATTATCCACAAGCTGCAACCTTCTGTCCAATTATACCCCCCCCCCCCCCCCCCCCCCCTCCGCCGTTCTCCCCCCCCTCCCCCGTATTACTGTGCATCATTCCAGCTGCTGTCGTCTCCGCTCTGCTTTGCATTTAAATTACTAAAAAAAAACCTTTCCATCATGTTTGTCAGTACTCAAACTATAGACACACTCACAAACACACACACACACACACCGAGTACTAACTGACGAAGAAACCCACACAGTACTTACTGGGTGTGATATCGCAGCACAGACTATGATCCCTAACAAAGTCCTCGTAAAAAACAACCTCTGATCCGCTGAGTGTGTTTGTGACGTTACAGAGAATCAAACAGACAAAGACTCTTTTTACAGATTTTGTCTCAGAGGACGAGTTTACAGGGAAACTAACAATTGAGACAACAAGGAGCCTAATTCTGTGCGAGAGAAGGTGAAGGGGTTTACTGGGATCACAAGTGTTCTCATCAGGGAAATGGCTGCTTCTCGGGGAAGAGGAACAAGCAGGTGTCAGATTATTCTCCTGGTCTGGACTGAAACAATCTTTTATTAAAATGTCTAATAACGACCAGTTTCTGTGTTTCTATATTTTGTTGACTCGGACAAGAACGCAGGAAAATACATATAATTACATCATCTTCAATGCTCTCCAGCAGCGTTGTGATTTATGTGTTCATTTGAATGTCCAACAACATTTTAAACCACTTTCAGAACATTTTATATAACAACCGACTGCAAAACGTACAAAAACACGTCACTGAATCCCGTTCAGTTTGCACCTCAAATGCATGAGATTGGCTACACAAAAATACACAAATATTTGAAGTCAAATATTATTTATATGTACTCCAAAATATAATTTGAGAAAATTAATTGAAAGTAATTTTTTTCACATTTTAAGTCAACTTGTTTTTGCCTGTTGTTACAGCCCCTTGCCTGTGGGGGCGCTGCATCACCTTCAGCCTCCAGCATCCTCGCTTGCGTGTTTACATTTTTTCCAGAATGTTTCCAACAACGTTTTCCTTCCAGTGTCGATTTTAATCGAAGACAACAACTCCCATGATTCAACACTGACACACGACATCATCAAACAAGGTCTTATGTTACTGTGTTGATTGAGCGACCCCTAGTGGCCGAGGTTACATATCGTACATTTAAACACTTTAGTGGATTTCTTCGTTTAGACTCGCTTTGATATGAGTCGATTTCTTTTACCCCTCTTTCAGTTGTTTGAGCTTTGAGCTTATTGATTCCTGTTTTACTTTTAAAGTATTTATCTTGTGTGTCTTTGCTTGATTCACTTCCCGGTCCTACTTCCTAACTTCCCTGATTTCCTTGTCCGATTTATCCTGCTCCTGTGATTCCCTGCACCGCCCACATTGTGTTTCACCTCCGCACATTGTCCTCACACCTCTCTGGTGTATTTAGTATTTATTCTGTGTTCAGCCCTGAGGTGGTTTTAGTGTTTGCGTTGCATTTCAGTTCCCCTGCTCCTCTGCCTCCAACTAAGACTCTAAGTTAGTTTTATTTTAATTAAACTCACTGTTGTTTCCACAGAGCGAGAATCAAGTGTTGATCCTGTGGGTTTTTTAATAAGCAATGTGTGGCAGAACATTTATGATTGTAATGCATGTTTAAGTTTAAGTCAAATTCCCGCTCAGATGGAATTTACTCCTTGGAAATCGAACTCTTCCACTTTCAGCTCGAGTTGTGACACCGCGATGGAAACTGTGGTTTCTCTTTCAGTCGATGTTTGTATTGGAGTCACGAAGGTTAAGGCTAAATGAGATTTACTGAGTGTTGGTCTAAGGTCGTCAATAGTCAGTCAATCAGCGAAGGGGAACATAGGGAGAAAGCAAAGAGGCGAAAACAAAAAAACAGAAATAATGAGAAGGAAGGAGAGAGGATGAACTCTGCAGCTACAAAGACGACTTGGCAGAGGAAGACGGGATGATGCTGCTTTCAGGTCACATCGTTTAAATCACGAGCGAGTGTAGTGATGATGTCTCCAACTTGGCAAAAACAAACTACGACAAGATTCTACAACATCTAAATGTTTGAATAACGTGATCTCACTCAGAGATAAGTTCCTGAGAATGTCTGAAGCCAGTGACGCTGACATTTGTTCACGATCACGCTCCTTATTTTATTAGTCCTCACGAATATCTTTTCAGATCTCGCCAGAAAGTTGTAGGTGTTGCCATCCCCTAAACCATGTTGTGGTGTTTTGTGTGAATCATCGTCCATGTGTTGTGTCTAGTCCCCACATTGAATATGTGTATTTACCACTTGAGGTTGTGTTCATCACCTTGATGTTACTTTTCAAGGCTAAATTTGACTTCAACCACTTCCTGACTCACTCTTCTTCTGTTCTGCTTATTTATCTTTTTATGTCCCATTAATATTTGCCTGCCGTTCTTCACAAGCTGCTTTTAAAGAACTTTTTCTTTTCTCTGATTAATATCAGTTTAATTTGTCGTTCACACAAATCAAATAGCTGCTTATCTCAGGAAAACACACACACACACAGGTGCGTTTGTGTCAAAGCAGAGTTGTTCACTTGTAAAAGAAAAAAGATCTAATCCGAAGCGCTTCTTCACCGGAGAAAAGAAAAACACACACAGACACGTGCACAAATCCCCCGCTTCAATAATTAAGTGGCTAATCGCAGAAAATAGAAAAGAATAATCTTTCTGCTATTTACTGTTGACACAGTTGTGAACATGAAAGGCCGAGCTGACACATGCAGAGAGAGAGAGAGAGAGAGAGAGAGAGAGAGAGAATGATGTTTTCTTGTTTTTCATTTTCATGCTGTTTTTATTCTGACTCATCAAGAATTCTGTCAGAAGTCGTCTTTGAAGACTTTCGGCTCAGCACCATGCTCTCTTGTCCCGGTTTTGTTGATATTTTTCTTTCTAAATGTTAATTTGATGCGTGTGTGTGTGTGTGTTTGTGTGTGTGTGCGTATGTGTGTGTGTGTGTGTGTGTGTGTGTGTAGTCCTCAGGGTGGTTTTTGCAAATCAAGCCTGAAGCTGCCTGACAACAGTCGTTGTGATGCTCCGGCAATAATTTACTAATTAAAACACAGAAAGAGGGAAAGAGGAGCGTGTTGAGTGGACACACTGACAGACAGACTCACTGACAGAACGACAGACAGACTCACAGACCAACAGACAGACACACAGACACACAGACAGACAGCTGATGTCGTGGTGAGACCTCAAACGTCTGTTCCTGACAAAGTTACGATGCTGGTTTTCAGAGTGTAAAAGTTTCCTTGTCGGCTCTTTGAAAGTAAACTGGTGCAAACACGCAGCCTCTATTCCAGAGTTATTACATGTGTAAACGGATAAATTGACTTAATACTTGTTATTATTTCCAACATGTAGATTGGGATCAGACCAGTGGATTAATGAGTCCTGTCAGGAGTTTTGACCTCACCTGGTGAAAAAGTTGTGTTTCAAGAAGCCGTTTGAGGAAACACAGTTTTCTGATGTCAGATAACAAGACGTCTGCATGAGACTATTTCTGTAACACTTCAAACCCCCCCCCCCCACGATCAAACATCACCAT
>CM028858.1:22843564-22876927 GCA_016801935.1 Platichthys stellatus
CTTAACACACACAAAATAAAATGTCTCTTTAACAGCAATAAAATAAACAAGAACTTTTATTAAAAGGGCCTGGAAGGAGACACTGAACCCACCTGGAAGAAGAGCAGCTGCTTCCCCAGACTCCAGAAGAAGGGATGCTTCAGCACGCAGGCGGTGGACGGACGGGACTCGGCCTCGGCCCCGATCATCTGCTCGATCAGATCCTGGGCTATGACGTTATCTGATTGGACGGAGATATATAAAGATTGTTTTCAAGTTAGTCAAGTATACTTACATTGCAATCTTGCAGATGTTTGAGATAATAACCGTCATATCTGTAGTCATATCCGTTTTATAACAATTTGCAAACAGAGGAAGTCCCACGCCGCCCCCTCACCGTGTACATCCTCCATAAAACATGAGAGGGAATATTCTCCTGCCAGGATGTTGACCTGTCGTCTCAGTGCGTCGCCGAACGGGTGCTGCCCCCTGCTGATCACGTAGTAGAACACACATCCGGCTGAGAACACGTCCACCGCTGCCGTCTGAAGAGAAACCAAAACTGTGTCAGGCCGACAAATGGACACAACAGCAACTTAAACCTTTTCACCAGGGGGGGGTAGGTTTGGATGATACATATTCAAAGTCACAGGAGATTTCCAAGACAGAAAAGTAGGTATTCCTTAACATGCTTTTTAATATTACAAATAAAAAGAATAGTTGGCAACAAGTGGTTTTAATTTCTTTGCAAATTTCTTGACAAATTTGTGTCTAACTTGATGGAGGGATGAATTATGGGCCACAGAAGAACCTGTAAAGTGTTGCTGTGGATCTGGTTTAAGGGGCGAGTATTTATAATTTTAAAGACAGAGCACTTTCATCAATTACTCAGGGATCAGAGTACGGATCTTGATGTTAAAAAAAAACAAGATATTTAGGTAATATTTGTAAACAAGTAGAAGAAAGTTTAAAACGTCAATTTGTTTATCTGCAGGATTTCAGTCTGACTGTGGCCAGTTATGCAAATTGCCCGAATCAGTTCTGAGACTCAAAGACAAACCACTTGACCCAGTAATATGCATCTTACTGGTTTATTTCCAGGCGTATCCCCCAGTACTTCAGGAGCTATCCAGCCTTCAGTTCCTGGAATCCCCGACCGCATAGAAAAGCTGCAGCGCCCGTCCAGGATCTTCTTACAGAGACCGAAGTCCGAGATGAGCGCTCGGACCTGACCCAGCGCACTGGGAACCGACAGCAGGATGTTCCTGGGCTTCAGGTCGCGATGGACTAAAGGGACAGATGATGGAGCATCAAAAAGAAATAAGAAGGGATTCCAGGGGGGGACACTTGTGTGTTGTTGTGTGTATAAAGATCTCTAAACAGCTTGTGTGTTTGTCAGACCTATGTTGAGTGAGTGCAGGTGTGAAAGGCCACACATGGTCTGCTCCAGTAGAGTTATAGGATTCAACTCAGGGAAGCCAGATGGATCCTCCACGTACTGCAGAGACACATGTAAAGACATGTTACTTCTGGACCGGGGGCCTCACATCACTTTGCTCTGTCAGAGACACCGACCTGCTGCAGCGTGGCGGCGCACAGCTCGATGGCGATGTACGTGAAGAGGTGGTCTCTCTCCGTGCAGAAGTAGCGGATCACGTTCGGGTGAGTGTCCGACTCTCGGAGGAGCTGCACTTCTCTCTCTGCCACCTCGAAACACTCCGGCAGGATTCGCTTCACCGCCACGTGCCGCTCGTCGAACTGACCCCTGGCGTTCCCAACACAGAACAACACATTTTCATTGGCTATACAAGAGGTCTTCAACATGGGGTCCGCGACCCCTAGTGGGTCCGCGGAGGTACTGCAGGGGGGTCGCAACATTTTTTGTTGATTAGACAAATTTGTAACTTTTTTTTTTTCAACCAATTTTTTCACAACTAATATAAATGTCTGTAAATACACATTAACATGAATCCAACATATTGTAGCGAATGGATAAATGGAGCCAGAAGACGTTATCGTTCAGTCATCAATGCACACACTTCAGCTCCTATACCATGCATGTTTAAAATAAAAACATGAATATATGAACCTGTGTATTATTTGAATAGCTTAGTATTGAATGCACAATAACAGGGTAGCTATGTTTATACATGGCACTAGGCCCAGTTTAATATAAAACACCATTTTATGCAATATATATATTAGGGGGTCCCTGCTCCATCTCTCCATCAGACACAATCAGCTATGGTAACAGCCCAGTGGTAAACACGCGAGTACACAATGGCGTTGTATACCTGAACACGAAGGTTCCTGCTGTGCCGTGTCCGAGGACGTCTGACGGCGTGAAGGAGATTTTCCCGACCTGCACCCCCTCACTGTTTCCTTCTGAGAGGTCTGAGGAAGACGAGAGAAGCAGAGAGAAATTCATCTGAATGGTGAATGACAGGAGGGCATGATTTAACACTAACAGTTGTGTTTAGTTTGTGTTACCTGCTGTGGGACTGTGACCCGTTGTATGATTTTTACCAGCGTCTGAGGTGCTGCTGCTCCGAGTGTGAGGGCTCGGTGGAGGGGGGGCCGATGCAGGTGCCGGGTCTGGATGTAGAGAAGGCGTCGATATTTATTATGTGTGTACAAACGAGTTTTAAATGAAGCTAACTTTCCCTCTGTAAGAAATTTGAATTTTAATAATCTTTCATGTCCTTGGTGAAACGGAGAGACACATTTTAAGGACCTTAACTAAAGAGAAAACAACTTGTTCTATCAGCTGCTCACCACCGGAGAGGTTTGTGTCGGTGGAGAGAGTCGTGTCTGTGGAGACCAAGGTCCCCGTCTGGGTGCTGGTCTGCATGTTGGTCTGTAAGCACTGGAGACGAGACTCAAACGCCTCCTCCAGCTGCCGCTGAGCTTTCAGCTGCTGGGCTGCTCGCTGGAAAGAAAAAAACATAGTTCCCAGATATGGATTACATGTTTAGAAGTAGCCACATTTCAACCATCTGAAATCTAGAGGGTTGAACTAGGGGCACACAGAGAGCACACTGCAGGGGGGGTCGCAACATTTTTTGTTGATTAGACAATTTTTTATTTTTTAAACAAATTTTTTTCACCACTAATATAAATGTCTGTAAATAGACATTAACATGAATCCAACATATTGTAGCGATGGATAAATGGAGCCAGAAGACTTTACCGTTCAGTCAGCAATGCACACACTTCAGCTCCTATACCATGCATGTTTAAAATAATACATGAATATATGAACCTGTGTATTATTTGAATAGCTTAGTATTGAATGCACAATAACAGGGTAGCTATGTTTACACATGGCACTAGGCCCAGTTTAATATAAAACACCATTTTATGCAATATATATATTAGGGGGTCCCTGCTCCATCTTTCCATCAGACACAATCAGCTATGGTAACAGCCCAGTGGTAAACACGCGAGTACACAATGGCGTTGTATACCTGAACACAAAGGTTCCTGCTGTGCCGTGTCCGAGGACGTCAGACGGCGTGAAGGAGATTTTCCCGACCTGCACCCCCTCACTGTTTCCTTCTGAGGGGTCTGAGGAAGACGAGAGAAGCAGAGAGAAATTCATCTGAATGGTGAAGGACAGGAGGACATGATTTAACACTAACAGTTGTGTTTAGTTTGTGTTACCTGCTGTGGGACTGTGACCCGTTGTATGATTTTTAGCAGCGTCTGAGGAGCTGCTGCTCCGAGTGTGAGGGCTCGGTGGAGGGGGGGCCGATGCAGGTGCAGAGTCTGGATGTAGAGAAGGCGTCGATATTTATTATGTGTGTACAAACGAGTTTTGAATGAAGCTAACTTTCCCTCTGTAACCGATTTAATCAAGAAATTTGAATTTTAATAATCTTTCATGTCCTTGGTGAAACGGAGAGACACATTTTAATAATTGAACTCGCCCGCCAGGACCTTTACTAAAGAGAAAACTACTTGATCTATCAGCTGCTCACCACCGGAGAGGTTTGTGTCGGTGGAGAGAGTCGTGTCTGTGGAGACCAAGGTCCCCGTCTGGGTGCTGGTCTGCATGTTGGTCTGTAAGCACTGGAGACGAGACTCAAACGCCTCCTCCAGCTGCCGCTGAGCTTTCAGCTGCTGGGCTGCTCGCTGGAAAGAAAAAAACATAGTTCCCAGATATGGATTACATGTTTAGAAGTAGCCACATTTCAACCATCTGAAATCTAGAGGGTTGAACTAGGGGCACACAGAGAGCACATCCCCCCCCCCCCGCATAGGCCCAAATATGATATTATATTTAAAATGCATTAGATCCAGATTTTTATTTTGATTTCATAAATATCGGTACCTTAATTAGCCAGATTTTTGTATTTATCTTTGAGAAATCAAGGAAAACGTTGAATAACACTCAAACTCGGTTCTTCTTTCATCAATTGCCAAAACATAACTTCCTTGGCAGAGATAATAAGGATAACTTCTGTTTATTCAACTTTATAAATGAATTTCATGCTCACTGCGGCTAAAAGAAAAACTGGTAGGAGGTATTTCAAATTCAGCTCCTGTCTCTTTCAGTGAGCTTTGGCATTTGCCTCCATCTCAATCGACATCTTTCCATTCCACTGCACAGCCTGGGTCTGTTTTCATGATCTGTGCATAAGTAACACAAACTCACACCAGGGTACGTGAGTGCGAAGGCCACCCATCCTCCCAGCAGCAGCGTCAGGACAGCCAGCGTCAGGCGGTCCGGACTCATGTAGACCGGCAGCTCGGCGACCGGCCTCCGAGGCTGCCTCGGCTCCGGAGCGTCCCCGTCCCCGTCCACGTCCTCCCCTCCTCTGTCCCCGCTAGTGTCTCTGTGGCCCCCACCGACCGTCTGGAACTGAAGGACACAGGGAGGACAAGCAGCTGAAACGGGATGAGCGCTTTATCATCTGCGTTTGTCTGCTTTATTTTGTATGTAAAGCAGTTTGTCCATCTAACTGGCTGTTAAAGGGACATTTAGAAGTTTATCACATCAATTCTTTGCCCTGTGGCACAGCCTGCAGTCGGCCGTAAGGGAGAGTAACAGCCCAATGAGGGTAACTGCCTGATTCTGGTGATTTACCGCCTCTCAGGTGTAAAGTCGGGGATGTGACTCACATAGCGCTGGTGGTAGTAGGAGGCAGGGGAGCCGGGGGGGCGAGGGGGGATGACCGCCTCGCCAGAATGCTGCAGGCTGACGGGGAAATCCCTCAGCATGGTGGTGTGGGCAACTGGAGGCAGCTCGTGATGACCTGAAACACACAAATACACACATATAACGAATTTATGAGTGTCTGTGTTTGTGTTGATAAATCTATACGATTATGACAGACTTTGTAACCTTTTCTTTGAATGCTAGAGTTTTAGTTTTTAGATGTTTTTCCAGGTATCTAGGTCCACTCCAATACGTTAATAGTTCATAGTGTGTGTGTCTGTCTGGGTGTGTGTGTGTTTACCTATAAGCAGCCAGTGGTTCTTCCGGCTGTTGGTGGTCCCCGGAGGGTAGCGTATGTCAGTGGACGGTATGATCTCACACTCCCCTCTCTCACTCACCGTCACTCCGGCCGTCACAGGACCTTCGATCCGAGCCAGGGTCAGACCCCGAGGCTGCAATGGACCAACCAGAGCCATTATATCATCATTACGAACATTATCCTTACTTTCTATTCTGAAACAGTTGAAGGTTCTATTAAATTAGTGTTACAGCTGATTACAGATATATAGGATACAGATTGATTGTGCGTTTGAACTCACCACTAATGAGATTCCGTGGTGGACGAGGGAGGTCGAGGCGTAGAGGTGAGTGTCCAGCTTTCCAACATAGAGAGTTGGTCTGAAGGAAACAGAAGCTGGTTTATCTCCTCAGCTAAAGAAAGTCCAGTTATCAAGTTATGTTGTTTGTGTTTCTGTCGAGAGCAAAACTCAAACAGGTACAGAAATATAAATCATTATTATACCTAATTACAATTCATCAGATATGAGGTCTTCCAGAGTAAAGCAACGATCAGCTCACACTGATAACTAAACAATGAAAGAAACTGCTTTGGAATCAAATTAGAACATTTACACATACTTTTTATATTTAAATATTATTGTATTGCTGCAGAAGTTCTTGCTTCTTGTTTTCCTAAAATCACAGAGAGCTGTCAATCATGACGTTTCACCCCCCCTCGAATAACTATTCTAAACTAAACTCACTGGAAAATTTACAATTTGAACCAAAATCTGTGTGAATGACCTAAACTGACGGAAATCAAGTATGAGAAAAATCTATTTGACTCATATTTGGACTTTTTGTTTGTTCCATGCCCATTCACTAACACGGAGGAGGCGGGGTTTAAGACCTAAAGTGCAGCCAGCCACCAGGGGGCAATCAAGATGATTTGACTTCACTTTTTCGGGAGCTGTCATGTCGTCCATCTCTAGTCTATTCTTAGAATACACAGAATAAACAGACACCTCCACAAGAGATCCAGCCAAGAACAGAACTTTGACTCATTGCCCCAGATACAGGAAATGGGAGTTCACACTGTCATTACCAGTCCACCAGTCCAAACCACAGGGTGGACGCACTACAACAGAGTTTAGCTTGTTTGTCAAACTATCCTGAGAGAGGAACCAACAGACTCTCAGTGCATCTGCCTCATCTGTATTAAACACTGGGAGACTGTTCAGCAGGTTTTGTGCTTTCTACCCTTTAATAACAGTTATTATGTATAAGTATCGTTCTGGAAATCAAATATCACTTCAGGCCGGAATTAAACAGGTGTCTATTATTTCTTATTTGCATGTGTGAGTGTGTGTAAATTATAATTCTCTTACACGAGTTGTGTTTTTGCGCTTGCCTGCTCCTTCACAAACTGATAGCTCCACTTCAGCGTGGAGTGTGCGTCCGTGCGGTCGCCGGCAGAGAAGGTGAGGAAGCGCAGCGTCTCCATGGCCAGGGACAGGTGGGGGGCGTGTCTCAGCGAGTCGCCGGAATACAGGTACACGCCCACGACGGGTGAGCCGTAGTTCTGAGTCCACAGGACGTCACCTAGAGGGCAGAAAGAAGACATTTGAAAAAGACACGTGTTCGACAAATTGTCATCTCGAGGTAATAATATGTTCACATAGTAGAAACCACACACCTCTGCCTACCTGACTCTCTGTCCACTGTCACGACGAGGCCGTCCCCACTCGACACAAGATGAGCCATTTCTGAGGGAGAGCACAGAATCAAACATCACTTTCAACATGTGTAACACGCTCTGGGAGGTTTGATTGTTCGTGGTTCTTCTAACTGGAAACAGGAAGAGACAGCTGCTCCTGCCTGTCCCCTGGTTGAAGCTGTGTTTACCTTTTTACAGTCCCATATTTAAGGTTAAACTGAAGACTCACATGTTTTCTCAGTCTTTTGACGGTCCTTTGCTGCTTCTAATTCACTTTTATTTAATTTGTGTACCTCTCTCAATTATTTATGACTTAGGGAATCTCTTGTTCTTCACAGGCTTAATTCTGTGACAGATTTATCTGATTCTTTTTTTTTTTTGCAAACAATAAAGTAAAAAGCACTAAAAGGGCATAAAACCTCTGCTGAAATCTGTCATTTACACCTTTTCAATGTTTTAAATTCAAATATCAGACTATATATATATATTCAACCATTATTCATTAAAAAGCTCTTTATTTTGATCTGAACCCCCAAAAAACAGCCAGTTCATTGACTCCATATCCAGCATGTGTAAGCAAGCAATTAACATACATAGGAAACAATGGGGCTAAAACAGGTCATTATAGATAATGAGTTAAATACCAGAGGTCTGACAGTAAAAGCAACGTATTGCTCTTACAAATGGTGGCACAATAAAAGACGACATACTGTAGTCCTGCTTCTCATCATAAGGAGGAGCTGAGTAATCGTTGTACGTGGCGTTCCATCGCAGCTCCTGCGTCTTCGTGTCGAACATGGTCACAACATATTCTAGGAAACGAACAGACAAGAAGTGAAGTTGTGATTAATGAGAATACTCCAGGCGTGTGTGTGTGTGTGTGTGTGTGTGTGTGTGTGTGTGTGTGCACAGGACTGCTGGTGAAACCTACCTGTGCGTCCTATGTAGAGCAGAGGAGAGTTGGGGCAGATGGACTCAGAGGAGGAAGTGGTCAGACTGGTTTGCTTCTCACCAGTCTCAGGATCCACCACGAACCACACATCCTGTTTTCTACCTGCAAGCGATCAGACAACAACTGACGGACCAGGATTCTCAAATATTGAACTGTCTGACAAACAATGGGCCTACTAAGAAGTACTGTACATGAAACAGATCACACTTTTCTCAGAATATTTGCACAAACTACACACACTAACACACACACACACTAACACACACACACACACACACACACTCTTTACCTGTATAGAGGACACCATCAGAGCTCCGGCAGGGAGCTGACTGAACCAGCTCTGGGATTGTGAAAGGTAGTTTCTGCAGATACATGAAAACAACCGGAACAATTGATGAAAACAGGCACACAAACATATACACGCACACACACACACTTTATTCCTCACCATCAGGCCTTCCTTGTGCTTTCCGCCCAGGATGTACAAACTACCATCATTGGGGTCTGGGAGGAAACCTGGTCTGCAAAGAAAACAACATTCACATGATGATCAGATGATCAGGAGGGATATGACTGGAGATCTTCCATCACTACAATGTTAATATACACTCTAGAGCATTGTATTCATGTATTAGAGATCAATATAATATTAATTTGACATTTTCCCCTACTTCCCAGAGAACGTTGTGAGTTAAAACATGTGTATTTTCAAGGGGACTTGTTAGTTATTGTGTTAAATTGTAAGTTCACAATACAACAAATCTGACAGTTTGATCGTTTTAAAAACTCACTGCCTTGTGCTTTTTTTTCTTTATTTCTTTAACCATAAAAAAGGTATTGAAGATTGATGTGCAGACCTGTGTGTGTGTGTGTGTGTGTGTGTGTGTGTGTGCATATGTGAATGTCTATGTTTGTGCTACTCACTCTGAGAGGTAGACAGGCACTTGGATGATGGGGTCTGGAGGAATTCAAGGAAACAATTTGATCAGAAATGTAAAAGAAATTAAAAAATGTAAATAACCATTAGGGAAATCACATCGACATCTGTGTATGAACCTTCTCTCAGGGTCCACTTGATCTCCCCCGATTGTTTGGAGACAGCGTGCAGACTACCGTCCAGTGTCGAGACGAACAAGAGGGACTCTGGGAGGGTGACCGACCGGACCCCCCCGACCTGAGGGGTCGCCAGAGAGAGAGGGAGGGAGAGAGAGAGAGAGAGAGAGAGAGAGAGAGAGAGAGAGAGACAGCTGTCTGTGTGTGTGTGTGTGTGTGTGTGTGTGCGTTTGGGTGCGTGTATGTGTGTGTATGTGTGTGTGTTTGTGTGTGTGTGTCAGGTCTGCCAGGGGTTGACATTCGGCCCTGCAGTAAGTCTCTGCTCCAATAATCATGATGTGTTCCTGATTGAACAGGATATCCTTATTGCCAACACTACACCCTACATTGGGTGTGTGTGTGTAACGCTCCCATATTTACCCACAAAGGGGTGGCCACTGGCAACACAGAGTAGAGTAGCACTAAGTGATACAGACACACTATTACAAACAGAATTATGACGCACACGGACACACACACACACAGGTGGTATATAGAAAAATTGCACAAACTGATAAGATGCCCCGGACCCTAAAACCCTCCCAAGACACACAATATGAGTTGATATAGTTTTGTGTGTCTCTATGTGGATCATTGTGGTAGTAACATATTTGCTTGTTGTGAGACGTGTCGCTTATTTTGTTTAAAAAGTTTTGTGTGTGTTTTTGGTCATTTTGTGTCCCAATGAGGCAGTTTGTCATCGCTTCATTGCTTTTTAAAAATGTATTTGTTCATGTTTTATGTGTCTGTGCAGCGATTATGCATCTTTTTGACTGTTTTGTGACTCTTTGTGGTAATTGTTCTCATCTTTGTTGAACCTTTAAGTGTCTTTTGGTCTATTTGTGTCTCTATGAGGCCACTTTTCATCTCTTTTGGATGAATTGTGTTACGACTACTCTTTTGTGGCAATTTTTAAAATCTTTGTAGCAGTTTTGTAGTCACTTCTGTGGTCATGTTTTGCATCTTTGTGGTTGTTTTGTGTGTCTTTGTGGTACCTTTTCACATCTTTGTTGTAGTTTTGTATTTTTCAGGTCATGAAAAGGGCATTTTCCTTCTCTTTGTGGATGTATTGTGTGTCTCTAAGGTTGGGTTGTATTTGTTGTGCATATCCGTGGTGTCATGTTGTTCTTTAAAATAGTTTTGTGTATTTCAAACAATGAATATCAACAATCACTTCAAACAGACACACACACACACACACTGACACTCACACTCACACACTCACACACACAGTATTAACTTTCTTTCTGCTAAACACTAAACGTCATATCATCGTATCATGGCAACTTCGCTCGATCCTGAAATAGACGCAGAGCAGTGGCGGCCAAAGTTCCGCGTAAATAACGAGAGACACACACAGAGTGAGCGACACAAACAGACACACACACACACACACACAGACACACACACACACACACAGCCACCTGTAGTTGCTGTCCTCCCCAGGACAGGAGCAGCAGCGGCAGCAGAAGTCGTCCCACCGCCTCCATGACCCCCAGCTCTCCGCGTCTCAGGGTCCGAGCGCCTGACGCTATTAAACCGACAACAGAGGTCGAAGCCCCGCGACGTTTCCAGCGCCGCGGTCCATCGGCCACACGCTCCGCAGCGGCCCGCTCTCACGTCGTCCAGCCCCGCGTTGACAGCCACTAAACCCGGTCACCGCACAGCCGGAGGAGCCGCTGAACCTCCATCACAACAACTCTGTTTCCGTGTTCGATCATTGACGTCGACGCTCGACTGTCAGAGCAGAGGTGAGGGCGGGACCGGCCGAGTGGCAGACCGGCTCGGCCAATGAGCGCGGAGGTTGCGTGGAAAAGGGGCGGGATCTGTGGAAAGGGCTGGAACACGTGGACAGAAACACGAGGACAGAGGACAATGTCTTTGTGTCATAGAAAGTGGTGGATGTCGTCATTGTGAGTTTACTGGTGGAACCATCCTCAGTGCCTGTTCTGACATGTTACCTTTACTCATCAACTCAATGTCACTTTAATGTGGAGCGAAGGAAATAAAGATCCTGAAGTCATGAGAAACTTTCTCAAAACAATGACTTAGCATCTGAGTACGATACTGAGTCATTATTATGAGATACTAAGTCATAACAATGAGATACTAAGTCATAACAATGAGAAAAGTCATAACAATGAGATACTAAGTCATAACAATGAGATACTAAGTCACCATAATAAGAAAAGTCATAACAATGAGATACCAAGTCATAACAATGAACTACTAAGTCATCAGAATGAGAAACTAAGTCATCATAATGGGATACTTAGTCATAACTATGAGATACTAAGTCATAACAATGAGAAAAGTCATAACAATGAGATACTAAGTCATAACAATGAGATACTAAGTCACCATAATAAGAAAAGTCATAACAATGAGATACCAAGTCATAACAATGAGATACTAAGTCACCATAATGAGAAAAGTCATTACAATGAGCTACTAAGTCATCAGAATGAGAAAAGTCAAAACAAAGAGATACTTAGTCATAACAATGAGATACTAAGTCATAACAATGAGAAAAGTCATAACAATGTGATACTAAGTCATTACAATGAGAAACTAAGTCATCATAATGGGATACTTAGTCATAACGATGAGATACTAAGTCATCATAATGAGATATTAAGTCACCATAATGAGAAAAGTCATAACAATGACAAAAGTCATAAAAATGAGATACTTATTCATAACAATGAGATACTAAGTCATAACAATGAGTTACTAAGTCATCATAAAGAGAAACTAAGTCATAACAATGATAAAAGAAGAAATAATGAGATATCAAGTCATTTCTTATTATTATATCTATCAGGAATCTTTATTTTCTTCCATACATCACGTCTTCATAAATGCTTTGCATCTTTGTGGCTGTTTTGTGTCTCTTTGTGGTAATTGTTCTCATCTTTGTTGAACCTTTGAGGGTCTTTTGCTCTGTTTGTGTCTCTATGAGGCCACTTTTCATCTCTTTGTGGATGAATTGTGTTACGACAGCTGCACCCGTTGTGCATCTTTGTGTGGCCACGCTGCAGCTATTGATAATAGTTTTCCATCTTTTGTGTCTCTTTGTGACAAGTTTTCAAATCTTTGTAGCAATTGTGTATCTCTCATTTCATGTTTTTCTTGACGAGGCCGGGTTTTTACCATCTGCAGATGTATTGTGTGCTTGTAAGGTGGGGTTGTATTTGTTGTGCATATCGGTGGTGTCATGTTGTTCTTTAAAATAATTTTGTGTATCGGTATGGGAATCTGTATGGGAATCTGTGCAAACCAGTCTTGTTCCCAGCTGGCTTTGGTTAGGTTACTGTTCCCTGAGGGGAAGCGGACCAGATGAGGTCAGGAGCTTCAGAAGGTGATCGGCGTCGCTTTCCTTGGTTTCCACTCGCCCGATGAAGTCGTACCTGACCTGGCACGGATGACAGAGACGATAGACCTGAAACACACAAAGACACACACACTTTTTAAATGGCTTTAATTTTGAGTTTGACTGATCTGCCATGTTTGTACATTTATTGGAAGACATGAAAAAGAAGAAACAAAACTCTACTGCTGTTCGTCTTTGACTTCCCTGGAGGGTTTTGGCTCCTCAGCCTGCACCAGTCAGATTTTAATGTTCACACACTTTTGTTGTTATTGTACAGGTTATTAAACCCCATGAAGAAGTTTGTGATTCATATATATAGGTGACACAAATCAAATTTGATTTGATATCGCTGCCACTCACTGTGTGTATGTGCCCTCTCTAAAATAATAATGATATTGTATATTTAACATCTTCTTTTATGTTTACGGTTAAATGCGAGTTTATACACAATAACACGACTCTGTACGCGGATTCAGAAATATTCATGTACGTATTGTTCCCTCTGAATATACTGAATATAAAGAGGTAGAAAATAAAGACCATGTGAGTGAATAAAACAATTTAAATCAAAAGCTGTTCCTTTTCCAAAACAAATAAAGGCAGTAAAAATGTAATCATAGATAAAGTTAAATATGAAGTGAAGAATCCCAACGTGCAGATCCGAATTGTATCCTTCTTATGCACTGATAAGCATAACTGTCATAATACAACGCACTATAAAACACACAAGAAAACAATGGTGGAAACAAACAAACAAAGTGGAAATGACAGAGAAGGTAATAGAAACACGTTTTTCTCTGCATATTGTAATCTAATAAAATCTAATTATCACAAATATGCAGTAGTGTTTGAAAGTGTAGTTTCAAGAGAAGTGTGATAAAGTGAGCTGTGTGAGACAAATACCTGTCGCCAGTGTTCCTCTGCTCAGTCTCTGGATCCAGGAGGAACTTGACAAACTGCAGAAACGTCAGTTTGATTCCTGCGGCAAACGCCTCGGTCGATTTGTTCGGCAGAGCCCCGGAGATGTTACCATAACGCTGCAGCATGAATGAACCATACGTTTCGTAGAACTCCTGGTTGGGGCTTAAAAACACAAACAAATACATATACTTTGTTAAATATATGCAGTTTAATCAAAGCCTGACTTGCTCTTTGGTTCACAGTTTATGGGGTAGGACATGAGGAGAGACCAGTGTGTATTTTATGTCTGAAAACTCTATGAGAATCAACAAATTAAGAAGACTCTTAGAAACAAAACAAAATTAAGAACTTCCCTGACCTTTAATCAAATTATATATTATTCTTAATATTTTATATTATTGTATCTCTGCTCTTATTTGTATATTATTCTTAACTGTGTTGTGCAGGACTGTGTGCATTGATTCTCGTAAGTGTGTTATTCAAATGTTCTATTGAAGGATTTGTGCAATAGAGAAATTTAAGTTTCTCTTTCACTTATATTGTTATAATAAAAAAAAAAAGTAACACACCGTCCAAACTTGTCCCTGAAGGCAGAGATGAGATGTACAAAAGGATCTCGAACCAACAGGAACTTGGTTGTAGTGCTGGAGCTTGAGCGCCATCAGGTGGCTGGACAGAGAACCGTAACTCTGCGCAAACCTGGTCAAAGGGAGAACAAAACACAGAGGAGGATACTCTGTTAGTGTCACAGTCTATTTTGATATGCTTTGAATCAAACAATCAATTTCTATTTAAAGTTTCCCGGAGGGATAACAAAGCAAACACAGCAGGGGGGCGGTTCTCTCAGGGGGAAAAGGATTTGTTTCATTTTCTGCAAATTCTCCAAATGACAGATAATTGCAGAAGAGTTTCTATAGATTTATATTTATAGATTTTGTTTTAATGTCAGTAATTTTAAAAGCCTCATACTGTTCCTGCAAATACAAATCAGCGTATATATGAAAAAACGTATTGTAAATAAAGATGGACGAAAATATACAAATTATGTATATGTTGATATTTAGCAAATTTTAACGTTCATGTATATACTTTTACCTCAGTAATAGTTGGAAAATAGATTACAATTACTTGTAATAGATCTTCAAGAAAAGAATGTAAGTATGTATCTGTGTTTGTGTCTGTGTGTGTGTGTGTGTGTGTGTATGTGTGTGGGCTTGCGTGTGTGTCTCTACTTGTCGAAGGTGAGGAATTTATGGGTGTGTTTGAGATCCCGAGGTGTATCCAAGGGGTCAGTGGAGAAACGTTTGGAGAAACTTTATTTGAAGAGTACTTTGAGTTTTAGTGTAACTTTTATGAAGGATGCAGTACTTATGACCTGTAGCCACTATAGCCAGCTACAAGGGGGAGCACTTTGACTGATCTGTCATGCTTTTCTCACTGCAATGACTTTATCATTTATTTATAAAAAAAAATTTATCTGTTCTAATTCTGCTCATCCCAAAATTCAGATATGGGTAATTAGAAATGTTAAGTACTTTGTCTCCAACTACTGATATATATTTTCCCCTCCTTTGTCCATAACATCATGTAATTTAGTTCATACAGTGTCACCTTCCACAAGTGAAAGTGAGCTCATCAGTCAAGGGAATGAAATTGACAGACTGCAAGAAAGTCCACCGCGTCAAAGAAGAAGTAGGTTAAAACACCTGGATTTGGTTCCCGGGCACTGTGCTATGGTTGCCCTCTGCTCCTCTGCTCACAACACCCCAGAGTACAAGACAGTCATGTAGTGTGAACAGTACAGTGATCTTAAGACTTTGAAAGTCATGTAGTGTACAGTGTTAATTTCGTTGACGAAAACTATGACTAAATCTATTTTAACTTTCGTTGACGAGACAAGAAGAAAATGTTGTTGGTTGACTAAGTCACAATAATTTTTTTAGACATCATCGTATCAGGCTGTCATAAAGTATCAGGAGCGAGCGAGTGAGTGTGTGTGCTGTTGGCCTGCTGCTTGTCATACATCTCTGTGGAAACAAACAGTGGCACATTCAGTGGATGTTTGTATGGTGTCTTTAACTGTTCAACACAGTGTCAAGAGAACGGTTAACGTGCGAGTCTAATCTACTCACTTATGAGATCGATCTTGCCGTTGTTTTTGACATGATATAAGGAGACGTTGATTCTAGGAGACTCTCCGTGGAGAACAGTGAACTTGCTGCCGCTGGATTAATTTCTTTGTCCTGTGTTAGTGACTTTTATAAGAAAAAAGTGTATCACAAGACACCAGGACTGGCCTCCCATTGGCTCCTCGTCAAATTCAATGTTTTCGATTGATTAAATCTTTTTAGTTTGGTTCATGCAAAACTAACATGAGATAGAGAGAGAGAGAGAGTGAGAGAGTGAGAGAGTGAGAGAGACAGAGAGAGATTAGCACAGACGAGAATTAGCTCTGAACACGACACTTTTAGCCCCTTGATAAACTGCGTATTTATTCTTATTTACTGATCAGTACATCATCGATCAATATTGAAAAAGAGACCATATGAAAATCCAGTGCATGATGCCACCTCTCTGGCAGGCTCACAAAGGAACCCAGAATAAAAGTCTCATCCACCGTCAAGGTGAACTAGTGCCATCCACTGGATCTGCCTCTTCATCCTCCGCTTCACTAACTAGCAGCTAGGTCTTTAATGACGTTTATTCAAGAAAATGTCGAAATTGTTGAATATGGAAAAAAGTGGAAATCATAGATTCTTATTAAATTACTTTTGTGTCATGTATTTGTTTTTTTTTACATTCCATCAAAACTTTCTGATTCTTAATGTAAAGTATGTTTTGGTTTAATTATGCATTTATTTAGCTTTTTTCTTGTCAGTGGGTGGGAAGGGTCAAGGGTTAATTGTGGTTCATAGAGTCCGTTCTGGCTCAGTTAAAGCTCTTTGTTAATATCATATATCGTGTAGGACATCCTACTGCTATATTCTACCTATAACAATTTTTGTATACACTGTATGTGTGAATTATTGTTGTAAGTGAACGAAAAAAAACAATAAAAAGATGTGTATAAAACTTTCTGATTCTTGTTCATGGAAATACAGGAAATGATTGAAAAGTTCATAGAAGTGTTAACTCCTATGATCTTTGGAATAATTTCTTAGGAGTCCACTATCCTTTGATGACATAATTAACTTGTCATGTGTACCCGATGTGGTGGTACTGCACTCTCCTTACTTGCCAAAAGCCGACCATACAAGAACAAGAGCTTATATTCTTAAGGAAGATGGCAACAATGAACAGACTACCAAGAATCACCCAGGACCATCTGCTCCAAACTGAACAACTTTATCCAGGCAGATATGAGGTGGCGACCATTAAGAGGGGGAGTTCCATTTCTGCAGAGAGAAGCATTCTTATTAGGCATCTTCAGAAGGACCTTCACTGTATGGAGGAAAAATACGAAGAAGAAAAAGCAGAGAAGGAGATCCTGAAAACATTGCTTCATCATACGCTTATCACCAGCTCCCAAAATGTGCCCTGCATTCAAGAGAACTTAGAGGGATCACTCTATAAAAAGAAGGCAGAGCTTTTAAAGATTGTAGTATCTAAAAAGAAGGCCATTATTAACGAAAAGAACCAAACTATTCTGTGTCTCAACACAAAGATCACAGAGTTAGAGCATCGCAACAACAAGATGAAGCAATCAGCCTTCTTTCCTGCTCCGCCTGCCAAGAGCCATCCAGTTGACTTTGACCAGGAAAAGCTCCTCCACATACAAATCCAGGACCTAAAAGAGCAGATCATAATGGAGAGATCTGATAATGATGAAAAGATCTCACAGTATGAACAAAAGATCTCCAAGGACGAACAGAATTTATCTGGGTATGTGCAGAAGATCTTAGAAGATAAACAAAAGATCTCTGAGTATCAAAAGAAGATCCAGGACCTCAAAGAGCAGATCATAATGGAGAGATCTGATAATGATGAAAAGATCTCACAGTATGAACAAAGGATTTCCAAGGACGAACAGAGGTTATATGGGTATGAGCAGAAGATCTCAGAAGATAAACAAAAGATCTCTGAGTATCAAAAGAAGATCCAGGACCTCAAAGAGGAGCTTCAAATGGAGCTGAGGAAGTCTGCAGCTTCTGCGGATAAAATCAAAGACATGGAGATGGAGCACCAGAACTCTATTACTAATATAGAACAATTTATAAATTCTCGCAGATTTAATAACCGGAAGCTAATAGGATTAAAGGAAGTTCATCCATTCAATGAAAACCGGCCACAGAAGATCTTTGGATATGAACAGAAGATCTTGCAGGACAAAGACCATGGATTAAAATTCTCGGACCATAAGCCAAAGGTCTCAAATCATGAGAGGAAGAACTCAGAGAGGACTGATTCGTGGGATGATGACTATAAATCATGGGACCTTGAATCTGATGTCTCAGACGATGAGTTGCCAGAGACCCGAGATCGGTTGGACACAGAATTTAATATATCAGACCTTGAAACTGATGTGTCAGATGATGAACCAGAGGTCAAAGTTGATGGACCAGAGGGCTCTGATTCATGGGACCTTAAATCTGAGGTCTCATACAATGACTTAGAGGTTTCAGACCATATTCTAAAGGTCTCAAATGTTGAGCCAAAGTTCCTAATCAATAAACCACCCATCCCACCCCAAAGGCCAAAGGTCTCAAATGATGAACTAGAGGTCTCAGGAGAAGAACTAGAGGTCTCAGGAGATGAATCAGAGGTCTCTGGAGATGAGTCAGAGGTCTCGGGAGATGAATCTGAGGTCTCAGGAGATGAATCCGAGATCTCTGGAGATGAATCAGAGGTCTCAGGAGATGAATCAGAGAACTTTGGAGATGAATCAGAGGTCTCAGGAGATGAATCCGAGATCTCTGGATATGAATCAGAGGTCTCAGGAGATGAATCAGAGTACTTTGGAGATGAATCCGAGGTCTCTGGAGATGATTCAGAGGTCTCAGTTGAGGAAAAACCAGAGACAAAAAAGATCAAAAAATGGTGGAAAAGATTTCTACATTACCTCAAACCGTGGAAGTGGGCAAAAAGAAAAAGAATTTGAGCAAAAGTTGGAAGAAGCCTTTGGGGGGGATATGACGAGTTACACCTTCGAGCATCTCCAGCTACTTTCACTGCCTCTTGGAGGACCTTGACCTGTCTTACATGATGCTTGGTGCTCTGGGTTTGTACCCTCATGGTTGATGCACTTATTGTAAGTCGCATTGGATTGTGCTCTTACAAATGATTCTATATTTTTTCAATCAATAAAAAACCAAAAGTATATTATGTACATTCCTCTATTGACACTTGTTGCCACTGTTCAAAAAGTTGAGGAAAATATCTATTAACATTGATGTGGATGGGACAATTAAAGGCTGCACTAGTTGTAGAAGCTTCCCTGTGATAAAAAGCTAAGTCTATTAATTTAAGAAACACTGTGAAAAATGAGCCACAGAATCTGTTTGAGAAAGAAAGGGACCAAGTTGTTGAAAAAGAGACCATATGAAAATCCATTGCATGATGCCACCTCTCTGGCAGGCTCCCAAAGGAACCCAGAATAAAAGTCTCAGATTGCTCTCTATCTTTTAACTGAGACAAGTTCTACTTCTTCTTCTTTGTTTGGTTTATTGGAAGATGGCAACCACGTGAAGGTGAACTAGTGCCATCCACTGGATCTGCCTCTTCTTCCTCCGCTTCACTCATGTTGTGCAATTATAGGTAGACTTTAGGTTGGCATATTATTAATAATCATAAAATATGATTAAAATAATAAACCTATTCATAAAAATTATAAAAAATGTAATTGAAACAATAAAGTTATCAGTTAAGAATAATGACATTATTAATAAAAAAACAGTACAATCATCAATTAAGAATAAGATCAATTTAGAATAAGACAATTTGTAATTATAATTTATAAAAGATGGGGCAATCAAACTGTAAAGATCAGTTTCATTTAGATCTAGTTTAATTAGAAATCTCAATATTTACTATGAAAGATTATATAATGAACAGTGAAGGTTATGGAGTTCTTGGCAGTGTAGAGGTTGTCAAAATTCACCTATGCAACATTAATGGAAAAACTTTTGTGAAAAAAAAACATTTATTATTTTAATTGAAACAGAGTCAATGGTTTTTGAGATAGAATTTAAAATCTATAAGAAAAGTGAAACATAACTATAACCTTTATGCAGAAGAGAAGAGACTTTCAGACCTTAAACTTCTGAAACAACGACCTCTAGTGGCAGCTCAGTGTTCGGTTGGCAGTTGTGAGAACTTCAATGTGTTTATGAGATGTGATTTGTTCTGAATGTGACTGGATAACACACACAGCCTAGATGTAATACTATGTATTCTTGCCATGTGTTTAAAATCACAGCAGCATCATAAAGTACCTTGGTTACCAGCTCCACATGAACATGAAGACCAGAATGCATCACACAAACTTGTTTAATCCCAAATGGAAAGCAATCTAAAGCCCCTTATCAAACCAGATTGATTTCCAATTTAAAATCTTTAAATATAGATAGAAAACTGTCTTAATTCCATAATAATAACCCATTCATTAATTCATTCTGATTATTAAGTTGCTTAATTTCATTATCCCTTTGCTAAAATGAGAAAATGTTAAGTCTCAAATAAGTCCAAACCTCCACCCATGTTAAAGAAGACCTGCTCTAGATCTATGGGTTCTTCACTTGGTCCTCATTCCTCTTCCCTTTACAAACATGTCATGGAAATCGGTGAAGCAGTGGTCCGGACTCTGTGGAGGAGAGTCATGGTGTCAGAGACTCTGTAGAAGGACAGAACACCTGCACTGTGATCCAGGTACACTCCTACTCTGGCAACGTGGTCTCATGAAACGGTTCGTAAGATATCGTACTAAAAGTTATGTCCAAATTTTTGTAAAGAATCATACGCATTTTTAGCGCTACATTTTCGGACCTCCGCAATGCTCTGATAAAGCAAGATGGCGGAGTTTGCTATATTCCTGGTAGAAAACGCTATATTTTAGCAATATTTCGTAGTAAAAATGTGTTTTGATGATATCTATGTCGAGATATGTGTTTCAGTTTCAATATTTTCATTCATGGTTAAAAATACAAACCGCTTATATGTTTTCTAAACCCTATTTTCACTACCCTAATCTAAACCAGGAAGAGCCATAAAGAGAACTATGATGTTTCTGTATGTGTGAGTGTTGTTCCCATCTTTTGTAGTTCCAATGAGTTTTCACTACTATGTGAGATTGCGACCGGGAACCTTGCATGCTCCTTTATGTTTTTTTGGTGTGAGAAAAACACCTGTTTAGTCAGATTTAGTTTTTCTTATTAATAAAACGGTCAAATCTAGTCTAATCAAGGTTTTGACCCTACTCAGTGGCGCCCCCCCATAGTTTTGCATTGGGCTATGGTAGTGGAGTTCAAGACCTTGCTCAGGAGCACTTACACAGTGGGGTGGGGTAGGCACTTCGACAGTGGGGAACAGACCCAGGTGTTGTCCGTCCAGGTATGTTTTTGTTTTGTCACTCCTTGGAGTCGAACCAGAGACCACCGTTGGATTTTCTGCCCATTTTCCAACTTTCTGCCACCAGTCCACCGTTTCTACCTCTCAGACCCCTTTAGGGTCCAAGCTGGATCAAATCTGTCAAATCTGTTTTAAGTAGTATTTAATGGCCAGATTAGGTCAAAATATGTATGTTTGCTTTATACACAATCATATGTTTCACTTTGGACCAAGTTAGAGACATCTTTGTTCATTAATAACCCAATTTCTCAAAAGCATGTCTCTGACTGTTTGCCCTCCTCCCCTCTGGGAGGCGCTACAGGGTCCTCCGTTCCCAGACCAGCAGGTTCAGGAACAGCTTATTCCTGCAGCTGTTACTCTGCTGAATCATCTTGGTGCAGACTTCATGTGTATTTTTCATATTAGGGTAAGGGTTAGATGAATATCCGCCATGTTTTTTATTTTCACGAAGAGAGAGAAGCGCATAGGTCACGTGTCCCCAACCTCCTGACTCACAATTTTGTACGAAATTGTGATGACCTCCGGAGTCCAGCCAGCACCAGGAGCTGTCCCTGGGGGCTCCAGAAAATGCTGTTGGCCTGCTGCTTGTCATACATCTCTCTGGAAACAAACAGCACAGTGGCACATTCAGTGGATGTTTGTCAGTGTATTTTACTGTTCAACACAGTGTCAAGAACAGTTAACGTGTGCGTCTAATCTAGTCATTTATGAGATCGTTCTTGCCGTTGTTTTTGATATGATATAAGGAGACGTTGATTCTAGGAGACTCTCCGTGGAGAACAGTGAACTTGCTGCTGCAGGATTAATTTCTTTGTCCTGTGTTAGTGACTTTTATAAGAAAAAAGTGTAATCACAGGACACCAGGACTGGCCTCTCATTGGCTCCTCGTCAAATTCAATCTTTTCGATTGATTAAATCTTTTAAGTTTGGTCCATGTAAAACTAACATGAGAGAGAGAGAGAGAGTGAGAGAGTGAGAGTGAGAGAGAGAGTGAGAGAGACAGAGAGAGATTAGCACAGACGAGAATTAGCTCTGAACACGACACTTTTAGCCCCTTGATAAACTGCATATTTATTCTTATTTACTGATCAGTAAATCATCGATCAATATTGAAAAAGAGACCATATGAAAATCCAGTGCATGATGCCACCTCTCTGGCAGGCTCACAAAGGAACCCAGAATAAAAGTCTCATCCACCGTCAAGGTGAACTAGTGCCATTTACTGGATCTGCCTCTTCTTCCTCCGCTTCACTAACTAGCAGCTAGGTCTTTAATGACGTTTATTCAAGAAAATGTAGAAATTGTTGAATATGTAGAAAAGTAGAAATCATAGATTCTTATTAAATTACTTTTGTGTCATGTATTTTTTTGTTTTTTAATTCCATCAAAACTTTCTGATTCTTGTTCATTGAAATACAGGAAATGATTGAAAAGTTCAAAGAAATGTTAACTCCTATGCTCTTTGGAATAATTTCTTAGGAGTCCACTCTCCTTTGATGACATCATTAACTTGTCATGTGTACCCGTTGTGGTGGTACTGCACTCTACTTACTTGCCAACAGCCGACCATACAAGAACAAGAGCTTATATTCTTAAGGAAGATGGCAACAATGAACAGACTACCAAGAATCACCCAGGACCATCTGCTCCAAACTGAACAACTTTATCCAGGCAGATGTGAGGTGGCGACCATTAAGAGGGGGAGTTCCATTTCTGCAGAGAGAAGCATTCTTATTAGGCATCTTCAGAAGGACCTTCACTGTATGGAGGAAAAATACGAAAAAGAAAAAGCAGAGAAGGAGATCCTGAAAACATTGCTTCATCATACGCTTATCACCAGCTCCCAAAATGTGCCCTGCATTCAAGAGAACTTAGAGGGATCACTCTATAAAAAGAAGGCAGAGCTTTTAAAGATTGTAGTATCTAAAAAGAAGGCCATTATTAACGAAAAGAACCAAACTATTCTGTATCTCAACACAAAGATCACAGAGTTAGAGCATTGCAACAACAAGATGAAGCAATCAGCCTTCTTTCCTGCTCCGCCTGCCAAGAGTCATCCAGTGGACTTTGACCAGGAAAAGCTCCTCCAAATACAAATCCAGGACCTCAAAGAGCAGATCACAATGGAGAGATCTGATAATGATGAAAAGATCTCACAGTATGAACAAAAGATCTCCCAGGACGAACAGAAGTTATCTGGGTATGAGCAGAAGATCTCAGAAGATAAACAAAAGATCTCTGAGTATCAAAAGAAGATCCAGGACCTCAAAGAGCAGCTTCGAATAGAGATATCTGATAATGATGAAAAGATCTCAGAGTATGAACAAAGGATCTCCAAGGACACACAAAAGTTGTCTTGGTATGAGCAGAAGATCTCGGAGGATAAAAAAAAGATCTCTGAGTATCAAAAGAAGATCCAGGACCTCAAAGAGCAGCTTCAAATGGAGCTGAGGAAGTCTGCAGCTTCTGCGGATAAAATCAAAGACATGGAGATGGAGCACCAGAACTCTATTACTAATATAGAACAATTTATAAATTCTCGCAGATTTAATAACCGGAAGCTAATAGGATTAAAGGAAGTTCATCCATTCAATGAAAACCGGCCACAGAAGATCTTTGGATATGAACAGAAGATCTTCCAGGACAAAGACCATGGATTAAAATTCTCGGACCATAAGCCAAAGGTCTCAAATCATGAGAGGAAGAACTCAGAAAGGACGTATTCGTGGGATGATGAATATAAATCATGGGACCTTGAATCTGATGTCTCAGACGATGAGTTGCCAGAGACCCGAGATCGGTTGGACACAGAATTTAATATATCAGACCTTGAAACTGATGTGTCAGATGATGAACCAGAGGTCAAAGTTGATGGACCAGAGGGCTCTGATTCATGGGACCTTAAATCTGAGGTCTCATACAATGACTTAGAGGTTTCAGACCATATTATAAAGGTCTCAAATGTTGAGCCAAAGGGTCTCAGATGATGAACCAGAGGTCTCAGATGATGAGCCAGATGTCTCAGTCGATGAATCAGAGGACGAGGTTGATGAGGTCGAAGTTTATTCTGTGGATTTTCTCTGTGTGCTCTTACAAATGATTCTATATTTTTTCAATCAATAAAAAACAAAAAGTATATTATGTACATTCCTGTATTGACACTTGTTTGCCACTGTTCAAAAATTTGAGGGAAATATCTATTAACATTGATGTGGATGGGACAATTAAAGGCTGCACTAGTTGTAGAAGCTTCCCTGTGATAAAAAGCTAAGTCTATTCATTGAAGAAACACTGTGTGAAAGATCAGACATATATTCACAAAATGAGCCACAGAATCGGTTTAAAAGAGAGGTAAACCAAATTGTTGAAAAAGAGAGCATATGAAAATCCATTGCATGATGCCACCTCTCTGTCAGGCTCACAAAGGAACCCAGAATAAAAGTCTCAGATTGCTCTCAATCTTTTAACTGAGACAAGTTCTACTTCTTCTTCTTTGTTTGGTTTATTGGAAGATGGCAACCAACGTCAAGGTGAACTAGTGCCATCCACTGGATCTGCCTCTTCTTCCTCCGCTTCACTCATGTTGTGCAATTATAGGTAGACTTTAGGTTGGCATATAATTAATAATCATAAAATATGATTAAAATAATAAACCTATTCATTACAATTATAAAAAAATTAATTTAAACAACAAAGTTATCAGTTAAGAATAATGACATTATTAATGAAAAAACAGTACAATCATCAATTAAGAATAAGGAAATTTGTAATTATAATTCATAAAATATGGGTCAATCAAACTGTAAAGATCAGTCTCATTTAGATCTAGTTTAATTAGAAATCTCAATATTTACTATTAAAGATTATATAATGAACAGTGAAGGTTATGGAGTTATTGGCAGTGTAGAGGTTGGCAAAATTCACCTATGCAACATTAATGGAAAAACAGTTGTGACAAAATAAACATTTTTATTGAAACAGAGTCAATGGTCTTTGAGATAAAATTTAAAATCTATAAGAAAAGTGAAACTTAACTATTACCTTTATGCAGAAGAGAAAAGAGAGACTTTCAGACCTTAAACTTCTGAAACAACGACCTCTAGAGGCAGCTCAGTGTTTGGTTGGCAGTTGTGAGAACTTCAATGTGTTTATGAGATGTGATTTGTTCTGAATGTGACTGGATCACACACACATCCTAGATGTAAAACCATGTATTCTTGCCATGTGTTTAAGATCACAGCAGCATCATAAAGTGCCTTTGTAACCAGCTCCAGATGAACATGAAGACCAGAATGCATCACACAAACTTGTTTAAACCCAAAAGGAAAAAAATCTAAAGCCCCTTATCAAACCTAGATTGATTTCCAAAGTCTTAATTCCATAATAATAACCCATTCATTAATTCATTCTGATCATTAAGTTGCTTAATTTCATTATCCCTTTGCTAAAATGAGAAAATGTTAAGTCTCAAATAAGTCCAAACCTCCACCCATGTTAAAGAAGACCTGCTCTAGATCTATGGGTTCTTCACTTGGTCCTCATTCCTCTTCCCTTTACAAACATGTCATGGAAATCGGTGAAGCGGTGGTCTGGACTCTGTGGAGGAGAGTCATGGTGTCAGAGACTCTGTAGAAGGACAGAACACCTGCACTGTGATCCAGTTACACTCCTACTCTGGCAACGTGGTCTCATGAAACGTTCATACTAAAAGTTATGTCAAAATTTTCGTAAAGAATCATACGAATTTTTAGCGCTACATTTTCGGACCTCCGCAACGCTCTGATAAACCAAGATGGCGGAGTTTGCTATATTCCTGGTAGAAAACGCTATATTTTAGCGATATTTCTTAATAAAAATGTGTTTTGATGATATCTTCTATTTTCATTCATGGTTAAAAATACAAACCGCTTATATGTTTTCTAAACCCTATTTTCACAACCCTAATCTAAACCAGGAAGAGCCATACAGAGAACTACAAATTGAATGGTGTTTCTGTATGTGTGAGTGTTGTTCCCATCTTTTGTAGTTCCAATGAGTTTTCACTATTATGTGAGATTGCGACCGGGAACCTTGCATGCTCCTTTATGTTTTTTTGGTGTGAGAAAAACACCTGTTTAGTCAGATTTACTTTTATTATTAATAAAACGGTCAAATCTAATCAAGGTTTTGACCCTACTCAGTGGCGCCCCCCCATAGTTTTGCATTGGGCTATGGTAGTGGAGTTCAAGACCTTGCTCAGGAGCACTTAGACAGTGGGGTGGGGTAGGCACTTCGACAGTGGGGAACAGATCCAGGTGTTGTCCGTCCAGGTATGTTTTTGTTTTGTCACTCCTTGGAGTCGAACCAGAGACCACCGTTGGATTTTCTGCCCATAGTCAAACTTTCTGCCACTAGTCCACCGTTTCTACCTCTCAGACCCCTTGAAGGTCCAAGCTGGATCAAATCTGTCAAATCTGTTTTAAGTAGTATTTAATGGCCAGATATCGTCAAAATATGTGTGTTTGCTTTATACACAATCATATGTTTCACTACGAATTTTAGTGCATTACTTTTAGGAGCATTTCCTACGAAATTGTGATGACCTCCGGAGTCCAACCAGCACCAGGAGCTGTCCCTGGGGGCTCCAGAAAATGCTGTTGGCCTGCTGCTTGTCATACATCTCTCTGGAAACAAACAGCACAGTGGCACATTCAGTGCAATGTTTGTACGGTGTCTTTCGCTGTTCAACACAGTGTCAAGAGAACGGTTAACGTGTGCGTCCAATCTACTGACTTATGAGATCGATCTTGCCGTTGTTTTTGACATGATAGAAGGAGACGTTGATTCCAGGGGACTCTCCGTGGAGAACAGCGAACTTGCTAACGCTGGATTAATTTCTTTGTCCTGTGTCAGTGACTTTTATAAGAAAAAAGTGTATCACAAGACACCAGGACTGGCCTCCCATTGGCTCCTCGTCAAATTCAATCTTTTCGAATGGTTAACCTTTTTAGTTCGGTCCATGCAAAACTAACATGAGATAGAGAGAGAGAGAGAGTGAGAGAGTGAGAGAGACAGAGAGAGATTAGCACAGACGAGAATTAGCTCTGAACACTACACTTTTAGCCCATTGATAAACTTCGTATTTATTCTTATTTACTGATCAGTGAATCTTCGATCAATATTGAAAAAGAGACCATATGAAAATCCAGTGCATGATGCCACCTCTCTGGCAGGCTCACAAAGGAACCCAGAATAAAAGTCTCATCCACCATCAAGGTGAACTAGTGCCATCCGCTGGATCTGCCTCTTCTTCCTCCGCTTCAGTAACCAGCAGCTAGGTCTTTAATGACGTTTATTCAAGAAAATGTTGAAATTGTTGAATATGTAGAAAAGTAGAAATCATAGATTCTTATTAAATTACTTTTGTGTCATGTATTTTTTTTTTTTTTAAATTCCATCAAAACTTTCTGATTCTTAATGTAAACTATGTTTTGGTTTAATTATGCATTTATTTTGCTTTTTTCTTGTCAGTGGGTGGGAAGGGTCAAGGGTTAATTGTGGTTCATAGAGTCCGTTCTGGCTCAGTTAAAGCTCTTTGTTAATATTATATATCGTGTAGGACATCCTACTGCTATATTCTACCTATAACAATTTTTGTAAACACTGTATGTGTGAATTATTGTTGTAAGTGAACTAAAAAAACAATCAAAAGATGTGTATAAAACTTTCTGATTCTTGTTCATGGAAATACAGGAAATGATTGAAAAGTTCATAGAAGTGTTAACTCCTATGATCTTTGGAATAATTTCTTAGGAGTCCACTATCCTTTGATGACATCATTAACTTGTCATGTGTACCCGATGTGGTGGTACTGCACTCTCCTTACTTGCCAAAAGCCGAACATACAAGAAGAAGAGCTTATATTCTTAAGGAAGATGGCAACAATGAAAAGACTACCAAGAATCACCCAGGACCATCTGCTCCAAACTGAACAACTTTATCCAGGCAGATGTGAGGTGGCGACCATTAAGAGGGGGAGTTCCATTTCTGCAGAGAGAAGCATTCTTATTAGGCATCTTCAGAAGGACCTTCACTGTATGGAGGAAAAATACGAAGAAGAAAAAGCAGCGAACTGCAGCTTCTGCGGATAAAATCAAAGACATGGAGATGGAGCACCAGAACTCTATTACTAATATAGAACAATTTATAAATTCGCGCAGATTTAATAACCGGAAGCTAATAGGATTAAAGGAAGTTCATCCATTCAATGAAAACCGGCCACAGAAGATCTTTGGATATGAACAGAAGATCTTCCAGGACAAAGACCATGGATTTAAATTCTCGGACCATAAGCCAAAGGTCTCAAATCATGAGAGGAAGAACTCAGAAAGGACTGATTCGTGGGATGATGACTATAAATCATGGGAACTTGAATCTGATGTCTCAGACGATGAGTTGCCAGAGACCCGAGATCGGTTGGACACAGAATTTAATATATCAGACCTTGAAACTGATGTGTCAGATGATGAACCAGAGGTCAAAGTTGATGGACCAGAGGGCTCTGATTCATGGGACCTTAAATCTGAGGTCTCATACAATGACTTAGAGGTTTCAGACCATATTCTAAAGGCCTCAAATGTTGAGCCAAAGTTCCTAATCAATAAACCACCCATCCCACCCCAAAGGCCAAAGGTCTCAAATGATGAACTAGAGGTCTCAGGAGATGAACTAGAGGTCTCAGGAGATGAGTCAGAGGTCTCTGGAGATGAGTCAGAGGTCTCAGGAGATGAATCCGAGATCTCTGGAGATGAATCAGAGGTCTCAGGAGATGAATCCGAGATCTCTGGAGATAAATCAGAGGTCTCAGGAGATGAATCAGAGTACTTTGGAGATGAATCCGAGGTCTCTGGAGATGATTCAGAGATCTCAGTTGAAGAACCAGAGGTCTCAGTTGAGGAAAAACCAGAGACAAAAAAGATCAAAAAAGGGTGGAAAAGATTTCTACATTACCTCAAACCGTGGAAGTGGGCGAAAAGAAAAATAATTTCAGCAAAAGTTGGAAGAAGCCTTTGAGGGGGATATGACGAGTTACACCTTCGAGCTTCTCCAGCTACTTTCACTGCCTCTTGGAGGACCTTGACCTGTCTTACATGATGCTTGGTGCTCTGGGTTTGTACCCTCATGGTTGATGCACTTATTGTAAGTCGCATTGGATTGTGCTCTTACAAATGATTCTATATTTTTTCAATCAATAAAAAACAAAAAGTATATTATGTACATTCCTGTATTGACACTTGTTTGCCACTGTTCAAAAATTTGAGGGAAATATCTATTAACATTGATGTGGATGGGACAATTAAAGGCTGCACTAGTTGTAGAAGCTTCCCTGTGATAAAAAGCTAAGTCTATTAATTTAAGAAACACTGTGTGAAAAATGAGCCACAGGGTTAGGGTTAGAAAGAAATGAACCAAGTTGTTGAAAAAGAGACCATATGAAAATCCATTGCATGATGCCACCTCTCTGGCAGGCTCACAAAGGAACCCAGAATAAAAGTCTTAGATTGCTCTCTATCTTTTAACTGAGACAAGTTCTACTTCTTCTTCTTCGTTTGGTTTATTGGAAGATGGCAACCAACGTCAAGGTGAACTAGTGCCATCCACTGGATCTGCCTCTTCTTCCTCCGCTTCACTCATATTGTGCAATTATAGGTAGACTTCAGGTTGGCATATTATTAATAATCATAAAATATGATTAAAATAATAAAACCTTTTCATAACAATTATAAAAAATTTAATTGAAACAATAAAGTTATCAGTTAAGAATAATGACATTATTAATTAAAAAACAAAAAAACAGTACAATCATCAATTAAGAATAAGGAAATTTGTAATTATAATTTATAAAAGATGGGGCAATCAAACTGTAAAGATCAGTCTCATTTAGATCTAGTTTAACTAGAAATCTCAATATTTACTATTAAAGATTATATAATGAACAGTGAAGGTTGTGGCGTTATTGGCAGTGTAGAGGTTGGCAAAATTCACCTATGCAACATTAATGGTAAAACAGTTGTGAAAAAATAAACATTTTTATTGAAACAGAGTCAATGGTTTTTGAGTTAGAATTAAAATCTATAAGAAAAGTGAAACTTAACTATTACCTTTATGCAGAAGAGAAAAGAGACTTTCAGACCTTAAACTTCTGAAACAACGACCTCTAGTGGCAGCTCAGTGTTTGGTTGGCAGTTGTGAGAACTTCAATGTGTTTATGAGATTTGACTTGTTCTGTATGTGACTGGATCACACATACATCTTCATGTAAAACATTGTATTCTTGCCATGTGTTAAAATCACAGCAGCATAATGAAGTACCTTTGTTACCGGCTCCACATGAACATGAAGACCAGAATGCATCACACAAACTTGTTAAAACACAAAAGGAAAAAAATCTAAAGCCACCTACATTTGTATCCAATTTAAATCTTTAAATATAGATAGAAACTGTCTTAATTCCAGAATAAACCATTCATTCATTCTGTTTATTAAGTTGCGTAATTAAATTATTATCCATTTGCTAACATGAGAAAATGTTAAGTCTTAAATTAGTCCAAACCTCCACCCATGTTAAAGAAGACCTGCTCTAAATCTATGGCTTCTTCACTTGGTCCTCTTACCTCTTCCCTTCACAAACATGTCATGGAAATCGGTGAAGCAGTTTAATAGTAATCCTGTAATTTAATAAAGAATCAAACACTCAGACAGGAGCAGGTTGTAATGACTTTGAATGTTTATTTAAAGTTATTCCCACTGCACAACCTCTCCCTGTGTGAAAGCCCAGTCTGAAAGGAGGAGGATACAGGCCACTATAGCGCCACATCAACACTTTTATTAACAAGGCTTCTTGTTTAGCCACAACACCTCCGCCCCACACCAACAACTCATTTATATCAGGAACAAATCTCTGACTGTTTGTATTTGTTGTCTTCACAAGGCGTGGACACTGATGAGCTGGACAGCAACGTGGACGACTGGGAAGAGGAGACTATCGAGTTTTTTATCAACGAAGAAATCATTCCTCTCGGAGATCTGTAGTCCCCTCCGCAGGTAACACTTCAACACACTGTCGTCCATTGTGCTGTCGCTGCATTTCATGACCAATTGAAACACAATTATTAAACAATAGAGGTCGACCTCAGCTCAGTGGATTGATTTAAGTTCTCTCCGCGTGGACATGACCTAGCCACGTGGAGGGACAGGAGTGGAATCTTTCTACTGAATACTTTCTCTTTGTCTCTCACCATCTTCCGCCCCCTTTCCCCCCCGTGGAACTATATTTAGTAAGACAGCGTCCTTTTTTCTATTCATTAATTGGAGTCACCCACCCGAATCTCATTGGACCTTCTTCATCCTCTGGGTTGTTTTCTGAACTAGCCTCACCATGCTAGTGTGTCATCACAGGGCAGCACAGGGGGCCATCCCGGTGTGGGGCGGAGGTGTTGTGGCTAAACAAGAAGCCTTGTTAATAAAAGTGTTGATGTGGCGCTATAGTGGCCTGTATCCTCCTCCTTTCAGACTGGGCTTTCACACAGGGAGAGGTTGTGCAGTGGGAATAACTTTAAATAAACATTCAAAGTCATTACAACCTGCTCCTGTCTGAGTGTTTGATTCTTTATTACATTACAGGATTACTATTAAACTGCTTCACCGATTTCCATGACATGTTTTTGAAGGTAAGAGGTAAGAGGACCAAATGAAGAACACATGGATTTAGAGCAGGTCTTCTTTAACATGGGTGGAGCAAATGGATAATAATTTAATTACGCAACTTAATAAACAGAATGAATGAATGGTTTATTGTGGAATTAAGACAGTTTCTATCTATATTTAAAGATTTAAATTGGATACAAATGTAGGTGGCTTTAGATTTTTTTCCTTTTGTGTTTTAACAAGTTTGTGTGATGCATTCTGGTCTTCATGTTCATGTGGAGCTGGTAACAAAGGTACTTCATTATGCTGCTGTGATTTTAAACACATGGCAAGAATACAATGTTTTACATCTAGGATGTATGTGTGATCCAGTCACATTCAGAACAAGTCAAATCTCATAAACACATTGAAGTTCTCACAACTGCCAAACAAACACTGAGCTGCCACTAGAGGTCGTTGTTTCAGAAGTTTAAGGTCTGAAAGTCTCTTTTCTCTTCTGCATAAAGGTAATAGTTAAGTTTCACTTTTCTTATAGATTTTAATTCTAACTCAAAAACCATTGACTCTGTTTCAATAAAAATGTTTATTTTTTCACAACTGTTTTACCATTAATGTTGCATAGGTGAATTTTGCCAACCTCTACACTGCCAATAACGCCAGAACCTTCACTGTTCATTATATAATCTTTAATAGTAAATATTGAGATTTCTAATTAAACTAGATCTAAATGAGACTGATCTTTACAGTTTGATTGCCCCATCTTTTATAAATTATAATTACAAATTTCCTTATTCTTAATTGACGATTGTACTGTTTTTTTTTATTAATAATGTCATTATTCTTAACTGATAACTTTATTGTTTCAATTAAATTTTTTATAATTTGTATGAATAGGTTTTATTATTTTAATCATATTTTATGATTATTAATAATATGCCAACCTAAAGTCTACTTATAATTGCACAATATGAGTGAAGCGGAGGAAGAAGAGGCAGATCCAGTGGATGGCACTAGTTCACCTTGACGTTGGTTGCCATCTTCCAATAAACCAAACAAAGAAGAAGAAGTAGAACTTGTCTCAGTTAAAAGATAGAGAGCAATCTGAGACTTTTATTCTGGGTTCCTTTGTGAGCCTGCCAGAGAGGTGGCATCATGCAATGGATTTTCATATGGTCTCTTTTTCAACAACTTGGTTCATTTCTTTCTAACCCTAACCCTGTGGCTCATTTTTCACACAGTGTTTCTTAAATTAATAGACTTAGCTTTTTATCACAGGGAAGCTTCTACAACTAGTGCAGCCTTTAATTGTCCCATCCACATCAATGTTAATAGATATTTTCCTCAACTTTTTGAACAGTGGCAACAAGTGTCAATAGAGGAATGTACATAATATACTTTTGGTTTTTTATTGATTGAAAAAATATAGAATCATTTGTAAGAGCACAATCCAATGCGACTTACAATAAGTGCCTCAACCATGAGGGTACAGACCAAGAACAACAAGAATCAAGAAAGTACAATTTCTTCAAAATAAAACAAAACTACAAAGTGCTATGAGTAAGTGCCATTTAAGTGCTACTAAAAGTGTTAGTTTCAAAGAGTTTTTTTTTTTTTTTTCATTCATTCTTTCATCACTGCTG
>CM028858.1:22878060-22893528 GCA_016801935.1 Platichthys stellatus
TAAACGCTCTGCCTTCTTTTTATAGAGTGATCCCTCTAAGTTCTCTTGAATGCAGGGCACATTTTGGGAGCTGGTGATAAGCGTATGATGAAGCAATGTTTTCAGGATCTCCTTCTCTGCTTTTTCTTCTTCGTATTTTTCCTCCATACAGTGAAGGTCCTTCTGAAGATGCCTAATAAGAATGCTTCTCTCTGCAGAAATGGAACTCCCCCTCTTAATGGTCGCCACCTCACATCTGCCTGGATAAAGTTGTTCAGTTTGGAGCAGATGGTCCTGGGTGATTCTTGGTATTCTGTTCATTGTTGCCATCTTCCTTAAGAATATAAGCTCTTCTTCTTGTATGGTCGGCTTTTGGCAAGTAAGGAGAGTGCAGTACCACCACAACGGTACACATGACAAGTTAATTATGTCATCAAAGGATAGTGGACTCCTAAGAAATTATTCCAAAGATCATAGGAGTTAACACTTCTATGAACTTTTCAATCATTTCCTGTATTTCCATGAACAAGAATCAGAAAGTTTTATACACATCTTTTTATTCGTTCACTTACAACAATAATTCACACATACAGTGTTAAAAAAATTGTTATAGGTAGAATATAGCAGTAGGATGTCCTACACGATGTATGATATTAACAAAGAGCTTTAACTGAGCCAGAACGGACTCTATGAACCACAACTAACCCTTGACCCTTCCCACCCACTGACAAGAAAAAAGCAAAATAAATGCATAATTAAACCAAAACATACTTTACATTAAGAATCAGAAAGTTTTGATGGAATTTAAAAAAAAAACAAATACATGACACAAAGTAATTTAATAAGAATCTATGATTTCTACTTTTCTACATATTCAACAATTTCTACATTTTCTTGAATAAACGTCATTAAAGACCTAGCTGCTAGTTAGTGAAGCGGAGGAAGAAGAGGCAGATCCAGCGGATGGCACTAGTTCACCTTGACGGTGGATGAGACTTTTATTCTGGGTTCCTTTGTGAGCCTGCCAGAGAGGTGGCATCATGCACTGGATTTTCATATGGTCTCTTTTTCCATATTGATCGAAGATTCACTGATCAGTAAATAAGAATAAATACGAAGTTTATCAATGGGCTAAAAGTGTCGTGTTCAGAGCTAATTCTCGTCTGTGCTAATCTCTCTCTGTCTCTCTCACTCTCTCACTCTCTCTCTCTCACTCTCTCTCTCTCTCTATCTCATGTTAGTTTTGCATGGACCGAACTAAAAAGGTTAACCATTCAAAAAGATTGAATTTGACGAGGAGCCAATGGGAGGCCAGTCCTGGTGTCTTTTGATTACACTTTTTTCTTATAAAAGTCACTGACACAGGACAAAGAAATTAATCCAGCGTTAGCAAGTTCGCTGTTCTCCACGGAGAGTCCCCTGGAATCAACGTCTCCTTCTATCATGTCAAAAACAACGGCAAGATCGATCTAATAAGTGAGTAGATTGGACGCACACGTTAACCGTTCTCTTGACACTGTGTTGAACAGCGAAAGACACCGTACAAACATTGCACTGAATGTGCCACTGTGCTGTTTGTTTCCAGAGAGATGTATGACAAGCAGCAGGCCAACAGCATTTTCTGGAGCCCCCAGGGACAGCTCCTGGTGCTGGCTGGACTCCGGAGGTCATCACAATTTCGTAGGAAATGCTCCTAAAAGTAATGCACTAAAATTTATAGTGAAACATATGATTGTGTATAAAGCAAACACACATATTTTGACGATATCTGGCCATTAAATACCACTTAAAACAGATTTGACAGATTTGATCCAGCTTGGACCCTAAAGGGGTCTGAGAGGTAGAAACGGTGGACTAGTGGCAGAAAGTTTGACTATGGGCAGAAAATCCAACGGTGGTCTCTGGTTCGACTCCAAGGAGTGACAAAACAAAAACATACCTGGACGGACAACACCTGGATCTGTTCCCCACTGTCGAAGTGTCTACCCCACCCCACTGTCTAAGTGCTCCTGAGCAAGGTCTTGAACTCCACTACCATAGCCCAATGCAAAACTATGGGGGGGCGCCACTGAGTAGGGTCAAAACCTTGATTAGATTTGACCGTTTTATTAATAAGAAAAAGTAAATCTGACTAAACAGGTGTTTTTCTCACACCAAAAAAACATAAAGGAGCATGCAAGGTTCCCGGTCGCAATCTCACATAATAGTGAAAACTCATTGGAACTACAAAAGATGGGAACAACACTCACACATACAGAAACACCATTCAATTTGTAGTTCTCTGTATGGCTCTTCCTGGTTTAGATTAGGGTTGTGAAAATAGGGTTTAGAAAACATATAAGCGGTTTGTATTTTTAACCATGAATGAAAATAGAAGATATCATCAAAACACATTTTCATTAAGAAATATCGCTAAAATATAGCGTTTTCTACCAGGAATATAGCAAACTCCGCCATCTTGGTTTATCAGAGCGTTGCGGAGGTCCGAAAATGTAGCGCTAAAAATTCGTATGATTCTTTACGAAAATTTTGACATAACTTTTAGTACGAACCGTTTCATGAGACCACGTTGCCAGAGTAGGAGTGTACCTGGATCACAGTGCAGGTGTTCTGTCCTTCTACAGAGTCTCTGACACCATGACTCACCTCCACAGAGTCCGGACCACTGCTTCACCGATTTCCATGACATGTTTGTAAAGGGAAGAGGAATGAGGACCAAGTGAAGAACCCATAGATCTAGAGCAGGTCTTCTTTAACATGGGTGGAGGTTTGGACTTATTTGAGACTTAACATTTTCTCATTTTAGCAAAGGGATAATGAAATTAAGCAACTTAATGATCAGAATGATTTAATGAATGGGTTATTATTATGGAATTAAGACAGTTTTCTATCTATATTTAAAGATTTTAAATTGGAAATCAATCTAGGTTTGATAAGGGGCTTTAGATTGTTTTCCTTTTGGGTTTAAACAAGTTTGTGTGATGCATTCTGGTCTTCATGTTCATGTGGAGCTGGTAACAAAGGTACTTTATGATGCTGCTGTGATTTTAAACACATGGCAAGAATACAATGTTTTACATCTAGGATGTGTGTGTGATCCAGTCACATTCAGAACAAATCACATCTCATAAACACATTGAAGTTCTCACAACTGCCAACCAAACACTGAGCTGCCTCTAGAGGTCGTTGTTTCAGAAGTTTAAGGTCTGAAAGTCTCTTTTCTCTTCTGCATAAAGGTAATAGTTAAGTTTCACTTTTCTTATAGATTTTTAATTTTATCTCAAAGACCATTGACTCTGTTTCAATAAAAATGTTTATTTTTTCACAACTGTTTTTCCATTAATGTTGCATAGGTGAATTTTGCCAACCTCTACACTGCCAAGAACTCCATAACCTTATCTGTTTATTATATAATCTTTAATAGTAATTATTGAGATTTCTAATTAAACTGGATCTAAATGAGACTGATCTTTACAGTTTGATAGGCCCATCATTTATAAATTATAATTACAAATTGTCTTATTCTTAATTGATGATTGTACTGTTTTTTCATAGTAATTTCATTATTCTTAATTGATAACTATCGTTTTAATTAATAATTGTATTATTTTTATAAATACGTGTATTATTTTAATCATATTTTATGATTACTAATAATAATCCAACATCAAGTCTACCTATAATTAGACAACATGAGTGAAGCTGAGGAAGAAGAGGCAGATCCAGTGGATGGCACTAGTTCACCTTGATGTTGGTTGCCATCTTCCAATAAACCAAACGAAGAAGAAGAAGTAGAACTTGTCTCAGCAAACAAGTGTCAATACAGGAATGTACATAATTTTTTGTTTTTTATTGATTAAAAAAATATAGAATCATTTGTAAGAGCACAATCCAATGCGACTTACAATAAGTGCATCAATCATGAGGGTACAAACCCAGAGCACCAAGCATCATGTAAGACAGGTCAAGGTCCTCCAAGAGGCAGTGAAAGTAGCTGGAGATGCTCGAAGGTGTAACTCGTCATATCCCCCCCAAAGGCTTCTTCCGACTTTTGATCAAATTCTTTTTCTTTTCGCCCACTTCCACGGTTTGAGGTAATGTAGAAATCTTTTCCACCCTTTTTTGATCTTTTTTGTCTCTGGTTTTTCCTCAACTGAGACCTCTGGTTCTTCAACTGAGATCTCTGAATTATCTCCAGAGACCTCGGATTCATCTCCGAAGTACTCTGATTCATCTCCTGAGACCACTGATTTATCTCCAGAGATCTCGGATTCATCTCCTGAGACCTCTGATTCATCTCCAAAGTTCTCTGATTCATCTCCTGAGACCTCTGATTCATCTCCAGAGATCTCGGATTCATCTCCTGAGACCTCGGATTCATCTCCCGAGACCTCTGACTCATCTCCAGAGACCTCTAGTTCATCATTTGAGACCTTTGGCCTTTGGGGTGGGATGGGTGGTTTATTGATTAGGAACTTTGGCTCAACATTTGAGACCTTTAGAATATGGTCTGAAACCTCTAAGTCATTGTATGAGACCTCAGATTTAAGGTCCCATGAATCAGAGCCCTCTGGTCCATCAACTTTGACCTCTGGTTCATCATCTGACACATCAGTTTCAAGGTCTGATATATTAAATTCTGTGTCCAACCGATCTCGGGTCTCTGGCAACTCATCGTCTGAGACATCTGATTCAAGGTCCCATGATTTATAGTCATCATCCCACGAATCAGTCCTTTCTGAGTTCTTCCTCTCATGATTTGAGACCTTTGGCTTATGGTCCGAGAATTTCAATCCATGGTCTTTGTCCTGGAAGATCTTCTGTTCATATCCAAAGATCTTCTGTGGCCGGTTTTCATTGAATGGATGAACTTCCTTTAATCCTATTAGCTTCCGGTTATTAAATCTGCGCGTATTTATAAATTGTTCTATATTAGTAATAGAGTTCTGGTGCTCCATCTCCATGTCTTTGATTTTATCCGCAGAAGCTGCAGACTTCCTCAGCTCCATTTGAAGCTCCTCTTTGAGGTCCTGGATCTTCTTTTGATACTCAGAGATCTTTTTTTTATCCTCGGAGATCTTCTGCTCATACCCAGATAACTTTTGTGTGTCCTTGGAGATCTTTTGTTCATACTCTGACATCTTTTCATCATTATCAGATATCTCTATTCGAAGCTGCTCTTTGAGGTCCTGGATCTTCTTTTGATACTCAGAGATCTTTTGTTTATCTTCTGAGATCTTCTGCTCATACCCAGATAACTTCTGTTCGTCCTTGGAAATCCTTTGTTCATACTCTGAGATCTTTTCATCATTATCAGATCTCTCAGTTGTGATCTGCTCTTTGAGGTCCTGGATTTGTATGTGGAGGTGCTTTTCCTGGTCAAAGTCAAATGGATGACTCTTGGCAGGCGGAGCAGGAAAGAAGCCTGATTGCTTCATCTTGTTGTTGCAATGCTCTAACTCTGTGATCTTTGTGTTGAGACACAGAATAGTTTGGTTCTTTTCTTGAATAATGGCCTTCTTTTTAGATACTACAATCTTTAAAAGCTCTGCCTTCTTTTTATAGAGTGATCCCTCTAAGTTCTCTTGAATGCAGGGCACATTTTGGGAGCTGGAGATAAGCGTATGATGAAGCAATGTTTTCAGGACCTCCTTCTCTGCTTTTTCTTCTTCATATTTTTCCTCCATACAGTGAAGGTCCTTCTGAAGATGCCTAATAAGAATGCTTCTCTCTGCAGAAATGGAACTCCCCCTCTTAATGGTCGCCACCTCACATCTGCCTGAATAAAGTTGTTCAGTTTGGAGCAGATGGTCCTGGGTGATTCTTGGTATTCTGTTCATTGTTGCCATGATCCTTAAGAATATAAGCTCTTCTTCTTGTATGGTCGGCTTTTGGCAAGTAAGTAGAATGCAGTACCACCACATCGGGTACACATGACAAGTTAATTATGTCATCAAAGGAGAGTGGACTCCTAAGAAATGATTCCAAAGATCATAGGAGTTAACATTTCTTTGAACTTTTCAATCATTTCCTGTATTTCAATGAACAAGAATTTAAAAAAAAACAAATACAACACACAAAAGTAATTTAATAAGAATCTATGATTTCTACTTTTTATATGTAACAGGTGGAACAAACCATAGGAATTAAAATAAAAAAAATATAAAAGTTTATTATTTAATTGAAAATTAAAACAATGGTTTCACGTTGAAACTCTTTCCCCTGCTCAAGACAACTCTATAAACAAAGAACCTGCTAGGAAGCTGACCTCTGGTGCTTCTGTGGGGTCTGGCGGTCCTCTGAATATCCTCACTATCATCCCCAGATATATCTGCCCCGTCTGACTGTACGCCCCCATGTGACCTGCCCTCCCCAGTGTTTGGAATCCCACCCTGTTCGCTCTGCATACTCCTAACCTCCTCCCCATCAATCTCTGCAGTGTCGTCTTGGGAGCTATGGTGAGGGGATGTATTGGAAGCGTTTTGTGTGTGGGAATGGCTACGGGGAATACACACTATGTCATAGGCATCAGACTCTGAATCATGGGATGTGGGTCTACGCTCTCGTTTTGGGTTGGCTGGCATTGGAGTCTCAAAGACGCAAGGTTTCATTTGATCCCTGTGTACCACCTTGTTAGGTCCACCAGCCTCAGGCTTGACAGTATACACAGGCATGTCTGGGTGGTTCTGTGCGATGACAAGATAGGGGTCGGCTTCCCACTTGTCTTGGATCTTATTCCTGCCATGTGGTTTATGATTCCTCAGCAGAACTCTGTCTCCAGACCGGATGAGTGCCCCACATGCCCGCCAATCATACTGCCTTTTTCGCCGCTTGGAGGCATCTTGCATCGCTGCCCTTGCTGTATCAGCTGCCATCCGCAGTCCCTGATGATGATTTAACACCCAGTCATCCAGACTCTCTGCCCCACTATCGCAGTTGCGAGAACTTCAATGTGTTAATGAGATGTGATTTGTTTGTATTCTTGCCATGTGTTTAAAATCACAGCAGCATCATAAAGTACCTTGGTTACCAGCTAAACATGGACATGAAGACCAGAATGCATCACACAAGCTTGTTTAAACCCAAAAAGAAAAAATCTATAGCCCCTTATCAAACCTAGATTGAGTTCCAATTTAAAATCTTTAAATATAGATAGAAAACTCTTAATTCTATAATAATAAACCATTCATTCAATCTGATTATTAAGTTGCGTAATTAAATTATCCATTTGCTAACATGAGAAAATGTTAAGTCTTAAATTAGTCCAAACCCTCACCCATGTTAAAGAAGACCTGCTCTAAATCTATGGCTTCTTCACCTGGTCCTCTTACCTCTTACCTTCAAAAACATGTCATGGAAATCGGTGAAGCAGTTTAATAGTAATCCTGTAATGTAATAAAGAATCAAACACTCAGACAGGAGCAGGTTGTAATGACTTTGAATGTTTATTTAAAGTTATTCCCACTGCACAACCTCTCCCTGTGTGAAAGCCCAGTCTGAAAGGAGGAGGATACAGGCCACTATAGCGCCACATCAACACTTTTATTAACAAGGCTTCTTGTTTAGCCACAACACCTCCGCCCCACACCGGGACGGCCCCCTGTGCTGCCCTGTGATGACACACTAGCATGGTGAGGCTAGTTCAGAAAACAACCCAGAGGATGAAGTAGGTCCAATGAGATTCGGGTGGGTGACTCCAATTAATGAATAGAAAAAAGGATGCTGTCTTACTAAATATCAAGTTCCACGGGGGGGAAAGGGGGCGGACGATGGTGAGAGACAAAGAGAAAGTATTCAGTAGAAAGAATCCTCTCCTGTCCCTCCACGTGGCTGCCGATCTGCGAGGCGGGCTTTGATGATGTCGCTAATGTTGAAGGTTGAGGCTTGTGAAGAAACCTCAAGATTCACAGCGTGGTCGTCGTCCTTCTCCAATCAATGACGCAGTTCCTCTCTCCTCCTTCCACACAAAAACGGAACGACTGGGACGGAGAGAGAACTTAAATCAATCCACTGAGCTGATGTCGACCTCTATTGCTTAATAATTGTGTTTCAATTGGTCATGAAATGCAGCGACAGCACAATGGACGACATTGTGTTGGAGTGTTACCTGCGGAGGGGACTACAGATCTCCGAGAGGAATGATTTCTTCGTTGATAAAAAACTCGATAGTCTCCTCTTCCCAGTCGTCCACGTTGCTGTCCAGCTCATCGGTGTCCACGCCTTGTGAAGACAACAAATACAAACAGTCAGAGATTTGTTCCTGATATAAATGAAGGACTGCAGAGGGAAGTGGACGGTGAGGATCATTAAAGCGAGAGGTCTCACCTCCTCGGAGCTCGAGGCGCAGGCTCTTCTGTTCCAGGTAGGTCTGTACCGCCTTCTCCCTGTATTGATGGTATTCCTCCATCATGGTCTTGCGCTTGTCCACCAGCTCCTACTCACACAGACCGACATATTGAGTTAAAACACTTTGTGTGTTTAACTATAGATTATACTTGTGACAGCTTCATATAGACTCGTATTAGCACTTGTAAACAAGAAGCTTTTCTAATTTAAATCACTGGAGTTTCTGCAGTTTTGCTTCAAAGCTGATTTTTAATCCTCTTCCTGAAAGAAAGAAATCTGCCGGTGATGGTTTTTTTTAATCCCATTATCTGTAAACTGCTTTTTACTTTATAACTTACTTAACATGTACAGAAACATGAAAGCAAATTGTAAGACATAGTTTGAGAAATGGAGTAAGTCAAACCTTGGAAGCCTTGGACTGGCTCAGACGATCCTTCTGCTCAAAGATCTTTGAGTATTTCTTAAGATCCTTCTTGATCGTCTGCAAGAGAGAGAGAGAGAGTTGACTGTGTGAAGAGCAACCGATCCAGAGCCATCAAGAAAATACAGAGAACATTGTGGTGCTGAGCCTCAGATCAGTGTTAGAATCAGGAGCTACAGAGCAGCTCTCATACGAGGTGTCAGAAAAGTTAGGTTTGTCATCGGTGGCTCCACACACACAAACATGTACACAGTGTGTATTTTACATCACAACAAAGTGGTACCTTGATGGAATCTGCACTGAGCAGGGTCGGAGGTCGGGCTCTCCACAGCAGCTGACAGAAGCGGTCCTTGTTGTTCTTCTGAAGGAGACGACCCTGGAACGTCCACAGCCAGTACGCATTGTCCACCTAGACACACAAACAGGTCAGTGTGAGGTTTTACTAGATAGTTTGTATTTTACAGTTTAACCATTAACTTTATTGGAAATCTTAATATAAAACAAATATATTGAAATTCTACAAATATATAAGTAGATGCACATACGTTCTGCATTGTTTAGATCTGTAGAATATGTTTTCATATCAGCAAACAAAGAGTGATACTGATACGTCTGTGACAAAGCTCATATCGGAGGACTGCTGTACCTTGTGGCTCCACCAGGAGACGGAGGTGACAACGTAGCGACCGGTTGGGTCCCACTCCACGTCCGAGGCCATGTAGTGCTCCGCTATGTTCATCATGGTGCAGTCTGACGTGTCCACAAAGGTGAGAGCTCCGTTCATACTATACACATGAGAAAATAACAAAGGTTACACACACACAGGCATCTATCAGCACAAACACACAGGTGCAAATATATAAAATCGAGCGTCAGATTAGAGTTAGAATCAGGAGCTGAGCTCTCAAACGAGGTGTCACACAAGTTTAGTTTGTCATCAGTGGCTGCTTGTGTCTCTCACAGACACACACACGTACCTCCGGAGTCCAGCCAGCACCAGGAACTGTCCCTGGGGGCTCCAGAAAATGCTGTTGGCCTGCTGCTTGTCATACATCTCTGTGGAAACAAACAGTGGCACATTCAGTGGATGTTTGTAAAGTGTCTTTCACTGTGCAACACAGTGTCAAGAGAACAGTTAACGTGTGCGTCCAATCTACTCACTTATGAGATCGATCTTGCCGTTGTTTTTGACATGATAGAAGGAGACGTTGATCCTCGGAGACTCTCCGTGGAGAACAGCGAACTTGCTGCCGTTGGGCTCCCACGCAAAAGCGATGATGCCCTCTGGAAAGATGAACACAACCGACGATAGATCAGGTTTCTTCTTCAACAACAATAGAACACAGAGTTACGTTTCCTTTGTGTGTTTATGTTCTTACCCTTCATCTCCACCACATCGACCGGAACCTGCTTCTCTCTCATGCGGAAGATTTCAAAGTTGGTGACCACACCCTAATAGACAAAAAAAACCATTTAGAATATGTTTTCCACCAGTCGTCTCCCTCCTGTTTCCCCTCTTCCTGGTTCCTGCTGTTTACCTGTGTTCCTTTAGGAGTCCTGTCCACTTTGACACACAGGTAATCTCCATTTCTCTGCCAGTGCAGTTTGCAGTCGACAACATTGAAAAGGTTGCGGACCCGGATCTCTTGACGGGTGGGCATCTGCATCAGAGTCACTCTGGCTGGGATGTCTTTGTCCTCAGGGACCCAGAATGCTAGGATGTTGTCACCAGGAGACCACGAGAAGTCCCTGTAGAAACAAACTTGTTAAATATCCACACTGAATGCTCTCACGACTGAAAACATGCAAATTATTAGATGTAAGTCAGAAAATCATTGTCAGAGAGTCTTACTTGATCCCGCTAATCTTGAGACTCTTCTTGTCGAGCAAGCCCATAGACTGGAAGGAGCAGAAACTTGGTGTTAAATGCTACTTGCACATTTAATACACAAATAAACACAACTAGACATTTTGTTGTAGGTTTACTTACAGGAGCTTCGTAGATGCTCAGCGTGTCTGGCGTCATCCTGGCAAAGAACTTTCCATCATGGCTCCATCTGAAAACAGGTAAATTACATTCAAACACCACGACAGTAACAAGTGCAAAAACAGTGAGGTTAAGAAATTCCATTTTAGAAGAAGAGAAGTATAAAATGAACTCACTTGAATATGGGCCAGTGTGCAGAGCTCTCACAGTGGAAGCCTCTCTTCTTCTGTCCGGTCAGGATGTCCCAGATGATGATGGCCTGTGGGTCCTCCTTGGTGTCCATCAGTGGACTGAAGGTCACCACGTACCTGAGGACATCACAACCGCACAGAAAGCTCAGACTCTGCTCAGTTCAGCCAACAGAATCCATCATTGTTTACATCCTGATGGACAACGGTCAATTCAATCTATCATCCTTATTTAGGACATTCTACTGCTTTTCCTTCTCAATAAAATGTTAACATGGAGTCTGTGTGCGGCTGAAGCCACTAACACTGCAAAAACACATTTTATAATATCTACATCAATCTTTTTGAAATGGTGAAGGGGAGTTTGTCTTTTGAATGACTGCAGAATAATAACGTGCCATATTCCATCACTGTAATTTAAGATTTGATTTCAAAGGAGCAGCATTAAGATTTCAAGCTGTGAATCGTCTTCATCATTTCTAACAGTTCACATCCCTGTAGAACACTTAATGAGTATATGTGCACAGTTACAAGCCTTTAATCAGCTGCCAAACAGGAAGGTTGATTACCTCTCACACGGTGAGAAGTCGATGAGGGACACGCCCTGGTGGCTGAACCTCTGAATCTGCTTGAACTTCTCGCCGCCCCACAATGCAATACCACGCTGGTGGAATGTGGCCAGATAGGTGCCTTTGGGAGACCAGCGCACGTACGTCTCTGTCCAGCGCTGGAAGAAGACACACAAACATTATTATTCCAGCCGCTGTTGAACCAAGTTTCACACAAATCTACAAGTTGTGCATTTGCCAGGTGTGAAGAACCACTTACCGCTCTCTCTTCAGATACGATCGGCTCCTTGGGATCATTTGCAAAAATGGCGGTCCGCTCTCCGGCTTCGTAGATGACACTGTACTGGTCACGACAGTCTGGATCCTCGATCCAGTGGCGCATGTTACCCTGAACCGACAGACAAACACACAAAGTTAATGGAACGTAAAGCATGTTGGTCATTAAATGGTCATTACATTGTGTCCACTTATTTAGTAAAGAGTCGGATCTGTTAAAGGAAACACTCACGAAATCTTTGAAGGGCTGCTTTTCTGGAGTCTCCCACTCATCGCTGATGTTCATGTACCTGGGAAGATGAAATGGGAAACGTCATCTTATTGTGGCCTACACGCTTGTTTGCATGTTACTGCCATGTTTGTCCAACAGTGCACACTCACTTGTCAAAGTCGGTGAAGAGGTTGACCCTGAACGTGTGCTGTTTGTCCAGCTTGTAGCCATCTGCATTCTTCACTGCCTCGAGGGCCTGAGTGGGAGCAGCATACTCCAGGAAGATGTAACTGTGTGTACAAATGAAGCCATGAGAATCAAATGAATCTTAAATTCAACATTAAGGCAGAACAAAGGACACGAGGAGTTCACATCACTTTGTGTGAGACGACAGGATCGTACCCTTTGGTTGTGCCCTCGACCACTGGGTAGAACTCATTGGTGATCTTGCCAAACTTGGAGAAGATCTTGTGTATGACGTTCTTGAGCTTCTCCAGACGTTCTGGGCCCACCTCGGGAACATTGTCCACCACCACCACGGAGTCTATGCCGTCAGCCTCCTGGGGCTTGTCCTTCAGGATGTCCTCGAGGAGCTCTATGGAGGGGAAGGAGAGAGGGATCAGAGAGGCAGCAGCGATAACAGATCTTTAATCTGATGTGTCCTGGTGCTTCTTAAAACAATCAGATGACCAAAGAACTCAAATTCTGAAACTATCGATATCCCTTTTAAATACCAATGGCAGGTATCAAGGGGTCAATGTCAAGATTTCCCAGTAGTTAAATTATTCAGTGATGATACACTGTTGGAAAGTCCCAATTAAAACCTGCATTGTTTGCTTGTGACAGCGAAATACAGTTGAATACAGAAGTGCTCCAATGAATCCTACTGTCGTGAAGATTACAACATGTTACTTCAAACTCTACACATTTGGTTGTACTGTGTTTTCTTGAAACTAGTTATTCTCTGTGATAAAGATTATGGTGAATCTGTGAATTGTGTATCAAATCTCAATTACATGTGCATGTCATGTGGGTTTCAATGGCGACATCATTGCCCAATATCTGATTTTGTTATTACCAGAGATTGGTATAACCACTGGCCAATGATTCATATCAGTCAGGCTCTAATTGTAATATACTGAAAGGTGCTACCAATAAATGATACAAATAACAACTCCACAGAGCGCTTTAGCACAAATAGCTAAGATACAATTAGGGCTGCAATAATTAATTAATTGAATTCTGGAATACTATTAGAATCCAGTGAGTATTTGCTGCTTCTCTCTGGCTTATGATTATGAATGAGATATTTTCTTGCTAGGAATGTGAAGGAGTCACTTTAGCCTCTGTTAATGAATCAGCTGCATCAACAACAGACTGTAGATTCAACCGAACCCCTGCACCCCCCACAGACCGTGTCTGTATCATTGGGTGTATCACTCATTGTACTGATGGATTCACAGACATCCCCGGAGTCAGTGTTTAAAAAAGAAAAGAACAGCACCGACAGGAGCCCCTCGGAGGTGTGGGGCACTGGAGCCCACAGCTGGTGGACGGATAGATCGCGTTTTATCTGCCGGGGATCAGGCTCATGGATCAGCCCTTTATCTCCAGTGTGCACCGAGGCGACGGTTACAAGCACCCGGACTCGTGTGATCCACAATTTGAAGATCACAATGGAGCCTCTGCATTTCATTCACACACGTTCACGATGCTTCCCCGGTAGTTTCCGCCTCCTCACGGGGCTGGTTAATGATCCAGTGACAGCGACTGGGCCCCAGCCTGCAAGCGCCTTCAGTGGGCGGCTAATCGTCGGCTAACGCTAGCCAGGAAACCCTTTAAATGAAATATATTCATTATGCTAACTTCTTTAACCGGAATCCCAGGAGATAAATCGGACAAGCTGACGCGGTAGCTTCCGTAGCACCGCAACCTCAGAGCCCGCTGCGGCTAAGTGCTAATTGTTAGCACCAGGCCGCAAAGCCGGCGTGTTTCCTGCCGCCGCTCACCCTCATCATCGATGTCATCAACGAAGTCCTCCGGGTCGCTGAACGAGGGCTCCTCCTCGTCGTACTCGGGGTCGTCCACCATGTCCACCGTGTCTTGCATTTAACAAGCCTGGGAGACGGATGTGCGAGCTTTAAAAACAAAGCTGAGGCGAGGGGAGGCTGGTGGTGTCGGGCCGGTGTGGCACCATGTGCGGCTACGGGGAAAATGGACGATGCGGCGGAAACGTCTCGCCGGATCCGGATCCAAGGGGAAGCGGCGCTGCGCGGAAAAAGCCGAGCTATAAAACACCTGGAACCAACAAAGATGGCGCCGTGTGCGGATCCTAGCCCTCTCGGTTTGTTTACAGATCGGTGTACAGGGCTGGTGGGGTTTATTTCACGGTGACGCTCATGTTTCACCCGGAAGAAACAAAGAGACACCCGGGAAACGTCACACTGTTTCCCGCGAGATGCTCGATTAGAGAAACTACAAGGAAACAAACTACAGCGTGTGCTTTGTATGTTTTTAGCTAGCACGTGCTAAAAACACAGCTTCTTCCTCGTGTGTTGTCTGAGTGTTGGTGTGAAGGGACCGGAGCCATGGACCGGGGGTGTGTGTCGCTGCTGCCCCGGGTGTGTGAGGTGCTGCGGGGCTCAGGGTCCTCTCTGCCCGATGACACCAGCCTGGAGAAGCTGCTGGACTGGTTCACAGGACTGACCAAGGCTGGTCGGTACCCTTCATAATCCCTACACACAGACAGACACACACACATAAGTTTTAAGTTGTTACTTTCAGGTCCACATTTTAAAAACAGGCATCAGTGGTTGTTGGACATTTTCTACTGACATATTGAATAAACAACCTTAAACAGTTGCAGTTTAAGTTCTTTCTTCTTAATTGATTAATCAGTTTATTACTTTGATTTTGATCTTTATTTAAAAATGTCCCTTAGACGGCTCCTGTAACTTACACATGATGAATGGAGCACATTTCCCATATAACTGTGTATTAAAGCTCTTATTTTTGACGTTAATAGGTGGATCTGTGCAGGAGACGTGTCCATGTCTGCTTGAGTTCATCTCCGCTGTGGTTCTCAAAACCTCCTCAGACCCTGGTGTCATCTGCTTCAGCCTCAAGCTCTCTGGTTTAATAGCCGCCACGGAGCACGGCTTCAAAACGCTTCAGGTAGAACTTGTGTTCTTTTACTAAACTACTATCAGTCACTGTTGTAAATCCAGCTGATTGTACCCCCCCACCCTCCTCCTCCTCCTCTGTCACAGGGATCCGTTCTGGACCTGGCGTTTAACCCCCAGCACTGGCGTGATGCCGGGCTCTGGGAGGATCCCTGTATACGGATCGGCTGGATCCAGGGCTTGAGGAACATGCTGCAGCATTCAAAGGCTTTTACTTTCTTTGTACAAGCAGGTGAGTCTTGAAACCTTCTCCTCACGATGTGTTAGATCTGTCCGAACATTTTTACAATTTTAATAGTTTTTTTTATT
>CM028858.1:22893585-22914210 GCA_016801935.1 Platichthys stellatus
ACAGGGAGCCGTTCTGGACCTGGCGTTTAACCCCCAGCACTGGCGTGATGCCGGGCTCTGGGAGGATCCCTGTATACGGATTGGCTGGATCCAGGGCTTGAGGAACATGCTGCAGCATTCGAAGGCTTTTACTTTCTTTGTACAAGCAGGTGAGTCTTGAAACCTTCTACTCACAACATGTTAGTTCTGACAGAACATTTTTACCATTTGAATAGTTTTTTTTATTCTCCAGATTTCATTGTGCCGCTCCTGCAACTTCAGACGGACTCGAGTCTGTTTGTGGCCTCAGCTGCAAATCAAACGCTCGCCCACACCCTGATCTTCTTTCAGCCGGGATGTAACGGCACATTTAAGGATCCCGGGAAAGTCGAGAGGACACCAACCTCCATCACTGACAAGGAGCCCCACAGCCAAGATTACTCCACTGTGCTCGGGACAATCGCACAGTTCCTCAAGGAGTCGCTGCTTCCCAAAGAAAACACCGGGCTCCATCAGAGTCAGCAGGTTCTCAAGCTGCTGGCTCTGCTCCTGGCCCGGGCCCGGCAGCCTCTCCGGGACGAGCTGCTCGGGACAGTCGCAGACTCTCTGCTGGAGCTGGTGGCGGCAGGATACAGTCAACTCACCCTCCCTCTGATGGACATCATACTGGCTGCATACAGGTAGAACAGCTCGCCCATATGGTTTGATGGTTTGAAGATATTAGTCGTGTGAACCATAGATATATATATAAGGCTAGATGTCTCGTCTGCGTTTCCGGCAAACGGAGTCGGCACATGGCGGCCATCTTGCGTCAGGGGGCTCGCTCACCCATAATATTGTGTTGGTAGTGGTACATGTACTTTTTAAAGAAAATAATTCTTGATGTATATTTGTAAAGGGAAAAAATATTCAATTCTTTTTTTATAAAATAACAATTATACATTCAAGTATGCAGTGTCATAACTACATCTCTGACGTTTATAAAAAACCAAACCGTTTAAAAATCGGTTAAAAATTGAACAAGTTGTGGTTATTTAAAAAGTACGTGCCATTACATCACAATGTTATGGGTGAGCGAGCCCCCTGACGCAAGATGGCCGCCATTTTCGGGCGCTTGACTCCATTGGCCGAGACATCTAGCCTTTATATATATATATCTATGGTGGGAACAATGCAACAAAGCATCATATATAAAGATGGACGACATGACACAGGCCACAATTTGTTGATTGCCCCCTGGTGGCCGGTTTAAACCACAGTTGGTAGCTAAACACAAAGTAAAAGAAATACATATTTATAACAAAGTTCAGATTTAGGTTGAATTCCTCCGTGTTTGTTTTCAGCAGCTCCAGCACTGATGACCGTGTCCCGGACCAGCGTGTCACTCGTCTTCTCTCGTCCATGCTGAACCTCACCAAACCCTCGGACCTCATCGGTGCAGCGGCTGCTTTTCTGCGAGCAGGTCGTCATCACCAGTGAGAATCTGTTCACACTCCCACACGTTCACCAGTACAACCTCCGTTTGAACTGGTTTTAGTGTCATTCTCTGTGTTTCTCTTCCTCAGAGACACCGTCCACACAGCTCGGGCTGTGAGAATCCTCCTGCTGCCCCTCCACATTGTCACTGGTCAGACTCTGCTGGGCACAGACACCACAGGTAACACACTGGGAGGAACACATTGGAGAAGTGAACAGGTTAAAAGTCCATGTGACTGATTCATTTTCTGTCATCGCAGTAGAGGAGCATCGCTTTTCAATTGCAGAGCAGCTGAAGATTAAAAACTCCTGCGTCTCGATGATCTGTGTGTGTCTGACCCACACACCACCGATCACGCTCATGGTGAGAACACAAAGACGTCTGGTTCCACAGGAGGAGGAAACACAGAATTTATAATGTGTAGCAGCCTAACATCACCGTCTCTCTGTTCTGTTTCCCCCTCAGCCTCGTGACTTCCTCCCCTGTCCTCCGGTTTCAATCCTCACGGCGGTTCTGTCCTTGTTGAGGATCGTCAGTGGAGACTCTTCCTCCCTGTCCTCGGGCTGCTCGGAGGTTTTCAGGACCCTGGTGGGATCTGGAAAAGTTCAGAAATGTGCTCTAGAGGTTCTGACTGGTCTCAGCAGCACCCCAGGTAGAAACTCCTGTTTCACTCACCTTCATAGATACTGTAATGGACAGCGTCTGTAGGTGGACATTAAAGTCAATTTAAAAAAAAAAAATTAAACATATTAATAATAGTACATATAATAATTAACAATTAGTCTAAATAAAAATTTGATTATAATTGATCTTTTCCTTGTGTCTGTTCCAGGAATGAAAGACAAACTGACTGAGGTCGTCACAGTTCTGATACAATATCTGAACAACCCTGACTCTGACCCTACTGTAAGTGTGTGTGTGTGAGTGTGTTTGTGTGTGTGCTATTTTTATTTTTTTCAAACTTTATTTTGTCATTGATATTCTGCTTTAATAAGAAGTTAGGAGTCTTGTCTAAAACCAAGAAAAACAGTTCCAGAGCAGAAGTTCACTGCAGGGCTGAGAACTTTCTGTACTTTTACTAATTCAGACCCACGGGTGACACCATGACTCACTGATTGTATTATACTACTTATATTTACCTCCGTTTTAGGGCCTCAGGGATTATAGTTCTGTCCGTTAACTAGATTTTTAAATAAATTTAAAAATCTATTATTAAGTTATTCCACATTGCTGTGTGTGTGTGTCTAAGGTAATACACAAGTCGTACCAGGCCTTATTGAAGTGGATGAGTGTGTGTGAAGACATCTCCTCGTTAACAGAGAAACTCAAACAAGGTAAAGTTCCCCTGCAGCTTTCTCACATGTACTCTTCAAACTGCTCTTGTTGTGGCTGTGTGTTGTGTTAGTTACATTCTACTGTGTGTATCTGTGTTAGATCTCATCGATGTGGTGAAGAAACGTGTGTGCGACATGCGCTGGGAGGTGAGGGACTCCACGGTGGAGTTTCTGGGGAAACTGTCAGGTGTCCTGAAACAAGGCGAGGAGACGAGTGACGCTCTGCTGGGCGGCTGCTGGAGCACTCCTCTCCTCAGGGAGGCGCTGCAGGATCCAGAGAGCTACGTGCGGGCCAGTGCCATCTCTGCACTGGCGCAGACACTGGAGCCCAGCTGGCACCAGGGGGCAGCGGTCACACAGGGGCAGGTAGGCAGACGGGATTGCTCTGAAAAACACAAACAGGACACAATGATGAGCAGCTGTGTTACGCTGAATGAGGCTGATTGTGGCTTTAATCTGATTTTATTATAAAGTCTTACATCATGAGCTCGTGCAACGACTGTGATGCGTCTCAGGCTGCAGCTCAGGCCTTGAGCGGGTCGTCCACAATTCAGCAGGCTCGGTGGTTTGATTCCTAGCCATAGTTTAAATTCTTGGTTCCCCTCTTACTTGAGGGAAACACCTCAATGCCATCACTCGTTCATGAACTCGTATAATCTCAAATAGCCCAGTTCATTTAAGATGCACTTGACTCAAGGGATGGGGGGGGAAATTGATTCAATTACGAATCGCGATTCTTGTGAATGACGATTTTTAAACCTCCAAGCTGCCTCCCTAATCTATTTTTTTTTTTAACCATTTAAATTTTTTTTAAACATATATTTATTGGTTTTATTCAAGGGGGGGGAGTAGCAACCTCACCCCAGAGCATGTGGACCAGCTCTTGATTTTGAACAATTATCTAAACATACCCTTTGCATAGCCTACATGCAAACAACATGTGAGGAACAGCCTACTTTTTGTTTATTTCAAAGTTTCTATTTTAAGTAAACTTTTATTCATTCTGTTTAACTTACCTTTCTTAATCTGTCAGTTTGTGTGCAGTTGACAAAGGGCTATACAATAATAGGGCCCATTTTTATTTATTTTCTCTATTGGCTGCCCGGCAGTTATTAAGTTAATGTTAATATTTAGGAATTAAATAAAGCTTGTAAAGTGATTTGTATTTGAAGGTATGTTTCAACTGTTTTCCATGGTACAACATTTAAAGTAAATCTTAATATTGAATCGCAAAGACCAACAGAATCCAAATACATATCGTATCGGCACCTCAGTATCGTATCGTATCGGGGGGTTCTTGCCGATTCCCGTCCCTTCTCGACTCTTTCTGTTTATTTCTCTGCAGACTGACGTCGTGACCCGGCTGCTGGAAATTCTCTCGCAGGACACGGAGGCGTTCGCCAGGAGAGCAGTTGTGCAATATTTCATCGCCTGGTTTTCTTCTCGTTCCTCCCACACATCTCCTCTGTCGTCTCCCTCCTCCTCCTCCTCCTCCTCCTCCTCCTCCTCTCTGCGGAAGAACTCTGTGAGCTCCGTCCTCTCTCTGGGCAGCGCCGATCTGGACTGGGAGGTCAAAGTTCACACTCTGGAACTGGCCGAGCTGCTGATGGACGAGGCCTGTTCAGGTCACAGGGGTTACAGGAAGGGCTCCGAGACGCCTCCTGCTCTGCCTCACCCATACGCTGTGATTTCTGCTCGGACTCTTGGAGAGGGGGCGGAGTCAGATGTGGCCGGCTCGTTGAGGAATCTGGTGGAGCAGGGAGTCGTCTGGGCTTTGCTGAGTGGTCTGGTGGACTGCGATAGGCCCGTGGGTCTGAAGGCCTGTGAGCTCCTCATCACACTCAGGGACACTGTCTGCCCTCGGCCGCCACCGGATGCGTCTCCTGCCACGGCAGCAGTCTCCACGGTGTCCTGTGAACTGCCGGGATGCGGCTGGGGCCGGGAGATCAGAAAGATCCCGGGGATGAAGAGGTTGGATCGGGTCAAACAGGCAGACGTCGCTCCTGGGACGCTCTGTGGTGAGGTTGGGATGGAAGGCGCGAGCGAGGGCGGCGACAGTGTGTGTGTCGGTGTGTGTGACCTGTTGAGCTCTCTGGGTTTGGACGACAAACTGGACGAACTGAGTCAAAGCAGTGACCACGTCCACAACTCTGCTCTGTCTCTGCTGCAGGACATTCTGACTGCGGGCGCCGCACACACCCAGCAAGACGCACAACCAGGACAGGAAGTTATAGTGGACTGTTACTGACACACATACACACATACACACACACAGTGTTGGTTTGTTATCAGTGAGGAACAACACACTCTTAACTCTACATGTGCCTTCATGCTGTTAAGATTCGAGCCTGACAGATATCGATTTTTTGGGGGGGACAGATGCTGATCCAGATGTTTAGGATGTGAAATATTTCCACTATCGACATCGAGAAAAAAAAATGTCATTGAAGTTTAGTAATTTACAGTTTAACCAGAAACCTTTTTACATAAATAATGAAAAACACAAAGACGACCAAATGTGTAGAATTCAAATTAAGAAAATAAAGATGATTTCTAATGTAAGATGTGTATTTTTCTCAATATAACATTAATATAATGCTGTTACATTTGTCTTTACTCCACCGGCCAACACTTTTACTTGACCCGAAGCCAAAAATAGATATTTTCCTTTGCTTTGGGGGGGGGGGGGCGACAGCTTGGCACGGTCGCACCTTGTCTGCGGTGACCACGCAGCAGAGGCATCACACGAGCAGCTCCTGTGCTGCTGAAGTGGAGCAGATGACACGGTTCATTAAGGTGAAACGTGTCCTGTGAAGACACGTCCATCAGGATAAAGAGAGAAATATCACATTCATACTTTCAGTTTAGATTTCCCCCCCAAACTTATTATAATTTCTTTCGAACCAATTATGACTGTTACACATTAATTGACAATCAAATCCAAACATTACTCTGCTATGATCCGTTCCTCTATCCGCCGAAACGTTCTGTGCACAAAGAAAATAATTAAATCTGAAATAAAATGAAAGTTAGAATCAAGAGAAATGAATGATTATATTTGAATTAGAATGGTACGTGAAGAGACGCATTTAAATCCACTTGGGTCCACACCTATCAATCCCCTTAACCTTCCTGGTTTCTTTCCCATTCAAATTAATAAACTATTCTCTGAGAAACCAAATGTCTAAAAACATCTCACAGTGTCAAAGAAAGTGAAGAGTTCTCTCTTGACCCACAGCACATCCGTCCACCACGTGCTGTGATAATCCGACCAGTAGTTTTGAGTGAATATACGACACAGAGGCAGATGATTGTATTTAAACATTGTCTTAAATTACTGTATCACCCTAGTTTGAATGAGACGATTGTTGGTTGGTGCAAAGACGGCTGATGTGAGGCCAATTAAACACAAAAGTACATTTAATATTCTTCAGTGAATATCTATTCTCTTTGATTTAACAATCAGCTGTTTTATTTCACTTCACTCTTTGAATCTCTGGTTGAATCAGCTGCAGCTCAACCTTTTGCAGAGACTTGTGATAATAACCTTAATCAGAGGTTTTAAACACCTCAGGTCATCACACTTGATTCTCAGGTTATTTTTGTCCCCCCCCCCCTTCTCTTCTTTCCTCTTTACGTCCACTGTCACTTATTTCCCCGGAGGAGACGCTCCGTCAGACCCTCAGAGAGGAAAGTGTTGGTGGATGGAGGACAGACACCTCCTCCCCGTGTTCACACTCTCATGTCACATGGAAGAACAGAGGGACACACGGGCACTGAAAACTCTCCTCATTAACTAATGAGCCGGACACACACACACACACTCACTCTGATTATCTCATCCTGTAACGGTGTCATCATTCCACTGAGCTCTCCTCTCTCTCTCTCTCTCTCCCTCTCTCCATTCATGAAGTGAAAGTATTCTTGTGGCCGACTGCTCGCTCTGTGCATCATGGAGGCGCTGGCTCTTTTCTCTTTCACAGCATCAGAAGAAGACGAGATCAGTTTCCAGAAAGGGGACATCATCAAGGTATGTGTGTGTGTGTGTCTGTGCGTGTCTGTCTATGAGTTTTAAAAGGGGAAATTTTACCAAAGGCTGCATGAGTTCAAATATAAGTGTGTGTTTCTCTAGGTGACAGAGATGGAGGATGATTCGTGCTGGTGCACAGCCGAGATTCAGGGGAAACGTGGCTACATCCCTGAAAACTACATTTCCCTCCTTCCTCATCGGTAAAAAATGTTTCATCATATGTTCCACTCCTTATAGTTTCTGTGCTCATCCCATCAAAACTATTGATTGTTGTTCCTTTTAACTTCTGGACCAAAACACTATTGGCATGTGACCCTACACCAAAGGTTGTGTCTCAGTGTTAAACCCCCACATTTTATATTTTTTTTAGAGTTTTGAAATTAATTTAAAGCCTTAAATTATTAAAATAATATATATTTCGCAATGAACAATGTGAAAAGATAATTGTGGTTGTTGTTATTTGGTTGGTTGTAAACCATTTGTGAACCGTTTTATTCATAAATGCCTTTAAATAAACCATTTTACAAAATCTCAGGGTCGCACATTACATTTTACTCCTTCAACTCTAAATTGCAAATATTTATACTTTTTATTTATTTTACCTCTTTTAATCACTTCCCCTCTTTTATTCTACTCTTTATTTTGCATGAAAATTGTTTTAGACAGTCATTTTTATTTGATTTATTTTAGTTTCTGTCTCTGTGTTGTTTTTATTGTCAGAGCACCTTGAATCCAAGTCTGTGAATGGATATGGTTTATAAATAAAACTGTATTTAAACATAATAGTCTTTAAAAAAGTAATAATTCTGTGACCCTCTGTTAGTCTGACACATCTTTTTGGGGTCCTGATCCTTGAGAACCACTCAGGCTCCTTTCTGACTTGATTTGTGAATCACAAGTTACTCACTGCTGTGTCAGATTTAAATAGTAACATGAATGCTACTGCCATTCTCAAAATGAGGTCACCAGGAGGGTGCAATTTAAATTCTTGTGTGTGTGTTCCAATAGGTGGTTCGTGGGACGGGTGTCGAGACTTGAGGCTGAGCAGCGTCTGCGCTGGCAGGACGTCGGAGTGTTCCTGGTGAGGGAGAGTGAATCAGCTCCGGGGGAGTTCTCTGTCTCTGTCAGGTCAGTGAACGCACCGCGGGCATCGTCCACATCCAGGATGAGTGAGGTCTTGAAGTCTCAAAGGGTCAAAGTCAAATTTCATTCTGCAGCCTGATGCAAACCCCCCCTATCGCACTGTGGTCTAATAAGTTCCTCAGCTTCACCCAAGTGTGTCTCTCTCACCCCAGAGGTTAACATCTGCCCCCCGGCTTCCACTTCACAACAAAAACACTGTTTACCACCTCGCTGATGGAATAAACTGTGGAACCAGGCGTGTTGTAGGAAACATGCAGGCAGCAGCTTGTTTTCCATCACGCTGAGCACATTAGCAAGTCACAGCAGCCACGTGTCTGTGAATGTGTCAGGGTCAGCGGAGGGGAGCGGCAGACTATTTAAATACGTTCCACAAAAAAACACTAAAAATATCACAGCTGTGCCAACACAGTGTGTGTGTCTGTGTGTGTGTGAGCGAGTGAGAGAGAGGAGGAAGTGTAATTTGGATCATTGAAGTGACGTGGGACACATTTAATGATTGAGGGGAGATTAAAATGTGTTCGATAGAAACTGGGGCATTATGTAATACTACAGTCTTTAATTACACTCAGGTACATTATGCAACAAACGCATGCACTTCATGTGCACACATTAACACACAAACATCTGTCTGCCTGCGAGCGCTGGGACGTAAGACGTGTAGTTTGTTTATGTTTACTTACACATCAGCTGACATCACACAGTACAGTACAACCACAAGGTGTACTACCTCAAAGTGATCAATAGGGGGCGACACTGCTCAAGAGTTGTTTTGTTGTTGTTACAGCAATTTAGATGTTGTTACCTATTCATGCAGTTTGCCCACATGCACCTGCAGCATGCTCAGTGAGAGTGTACATTTCCACCACACACAACAGTCGTGCTGTGGATTTGCTCCACTGGCCCGCAATTGGCCAATATCGTTTTTTTAATGGGAGACATTTTGAACGTGTCACAGCAGGAAAAAACACAGATGTTGGAAAATAGAATTGAAGACGGCTGAATATTACTGCTTCAGTTTCAGGGCCCTGGTATATTCATGATATTTGAATAGAAAAGAGCTATTGATTCTGTTTAATGATACCGTTAGTGCTTTTCTGTGCATCTACTGTTACTTACTTTTTAATGATAAAACAGTAAAGTATATTGATTTCTTGTAAACTCATGACATAAACAGTATATTTAAAAAAGAAAAACATGTGATTACAAACTACAATTATTATCTTCCCCAGTAAATCTAATCACATGTCTCGGGGCTGTGGGAGGAAACTGGTTTAAACACATGCAGACATGAGGAGAATGTACAGACACAGAAATGTAAAGAGATGTATGGGTTCAAACTCAGGACGTTCTTGCTGTGAGGAAACCACTGTTCCACCCTCAACACATGAACTACACCAGTAATTCACCAAAAACACTTCAGGCTGATTCATTTCCCTTTGTCGGAGCAGCAGAGGATGTATTATGCTGTTCAACTCCTTTAAGGGTAATAAGGGGATTAATGCGTGAGGGAGGAGACACGGTCAATAATCCATTACTCATCACACCGGTCAGGAGACAGATCCTGGTGGACACGTTGTATGGGTACAGTTGTTTAATCGAGTTTATCATTAGTCCGCCATCATTTAATGATCTTGCTTCTAATGAATCGGTTAATTATTAACAAACGGTCCAAAGGTTGTTCTGTCAGTTCACGTTGTTCCAAACTGAAATGTCTCGATAATGTGACGCGGTGGACAAGGGAACTGCGATCGACCACCGCCGGGATTGTCAAAAGATTCGTACAGACGATCATGGTCCCCAGATGATGAATCCTATAAGCGATCTCCTCCTAACCGGAGATAATGGCGGACAATACAACTGTGGAAACTTGGCTCAGCCGTTCATGTACCACAGCGCCACCACTGGGTCATGGTTATAATTTATCCAGTTTTTTGTTTCCTGGGATAATCTAGGATATTCCCATCGGTTATACGTTGTGTGAACTGCCAACGAGGATATGGCGATATTAGCATGCTAAGCTAGGATGGTACCACATAGTTTCTTACTTAGTTTCCTTCTCTGCTTATAAAAGATTGATACTTTCACATTCATAGCCCGAGAGAAATTTGTGGTTTGGTGGCTCACGCCGACGGAGGTATGCACCACACGTCGGGGAGATTTCCTCAATAAAATAAACAGGCCGAGGAATGAAGCAGCTTAAAGGAGCATGCACACCCGCCTAACCTCCTTCCTTCTCTTCGTCTGCCTCAGCTACGGCGACAGGGTGGAGCATTTCCGCGTCCTGGAGGGGGGCGGGCAGTACTGCATCTGGGACGAGACGTTCAGCTCCCTGAACCGTTTGGTGGATTTCTACAGAACTCACAGCATCGCCGTGGAGAAACTCATCTGCCTCATAGACCGTCCCTCGTCCCCTCGCCAGTTGTCCAACCCCGGATACAACCCCTACCCAAACCCTTATAAAAGCAGCTCTCAGGAATCCCTCCCCTCGGCCCGTCTCTACTCGCAGCCCGAGAGAGAAGCGGCTCCGGTGGTATGACAAATCTTCAAGTTATCCCCATAAACACTTTCCACTGCTGTCGCACACAAACCTGTTTGACTGATGTCATCGCTCTGCTCCGTCTTTGTCTAGAAACCTTGTGTGGCTCACGCCCTCTCCGACTACACCCCCCGTCAAACCGGGCACCTCAACTTCCTGCGTGGCGACGTCATCGACCTGCTGGAGTGCTCCGGCTCGGCGACCTGGACGGGACGCTGCCGAGGCCGAGTCGGCTTCTTCCCACCGCAATACGTCCAGTTGCTGTACCAGTGACCCTGAGCCGGACGCCCTCGGCCCAGTGGCGGCCATCGCTGACACATATCTAACTCATGAGACAATGAATTTGAACTAGAGCTGACACAATTAGTCAAATAATCAATTGGCTTTTATAAGCAGTGTGCAAACATGTGGTAAATGGTTTATCACACACTATAATGTTATTGTAATTGTTTGTTTGTGTATTTGCCAGCAGCTATTACTCGTTCCATTGACACCCAGGAGCTACGATTACTGACTGGCTGCATATACAACTACATTATAGTGGTATAAATCATTTATTAAATCAGAGGTCTTCAACGTTTTTCAGGCCAAGGACCCTCAAACTGATGGAGAGATGGAGCAGGGACTCCCAACTATATATATTGCATAAAATTGTGTTTTATATTAAACTGGGCCTAGTGCCATGTATAAACATAGCTACCCTGTTATTGTGCATTCAATACTAAGCTATTCAAATAATACACAGGTTCATATATTCATGTTTTTATTTTAAACATGCATGGTATAGGAGCTACAGTGTGTGCATTGCTGACTGAACGCTGACATTTTTTGCCTCCATTTATCCATTCGTTACAATATGTTGAATTCATGTTAATGTCTATTTAAAGACATTTAAATTTGTGGTGAAAAAATTGGTTTAAAACAAAAAAATTGCCTATCAACCAAAAATGTCGCGGGCCCCTTGCAGTACCTCCGCGGACCCCCTAGGGGTCGCGGACCCCCTGTTGAAGACCTCTGTATTAAATGCTTCTTAAGTGCTTATAAATGCTCAATATAGGGATTTTAAAGTGTTACCTCACTAGAGGCTTTATCACGCCGCAGCTCAGACTGTTTATGAAGATGAACAACACGTCTCCACTTCCTCCCACAATCCAGAACTCAAGATAACCTATCTCAGATTTCAGAAGGCCAGAGTCGGAGCAGCTGTGACTGGTGAATAGAGCCATTGTAGCAAGGTCCCGTCACTAGACACTATTCACAGGGCAGTAAATGGCAGCAGCTAGCAAGACACTGTTTACTGCGCCTGACACATTGCTATCAGGATCAAACACTATTCCTTAATTTAAAGAGTCATCTGAAGTTCAACAATCAGTTTAAGATGCTGGGTTTTGAACTTGGCTAACTTTGCTTCCTTTGCACAGCAGTTTATCCTCAGACAGGAGAAGTTTACTGAAAGTCACCGGTGCAACAACAGCCTCCTCAGCTGTGATCAGGCTGCTCCTGGTCAACAGGGGGAAGTTACTTTGCTGCTGTTGCATTTTCACCCTGTCGACCAGCAGCAGGTGATCACAGTGAATTCTCCATGTTTCAAACTCTGTTATGTGTCACGTTATGGATCAGTGCTTTAGATCTAAAACCAGGTATTTAGAGTGTATTTATAGTTTTAATCACTAAAGTGAATTATCTTTAAAATGACTGTTGCATTCGTGAAGTGAATCTTAGCCTCTTGTGTCCTGGGACCTGATTTCCTCCGTTCACACACAGCCTGTCCTGGAAATTGACTTTAACGTGGTGTTTGCTTTACCTTATTGCTCAAACCGCTAACCTCCTCTTCAGTAAATGTTAGTAAACTGTACAGAATTCAAATAAAAAGTGATATTATCAAATACTGTCATTTGCATTTGTGGACAAACACGTGCAGCTGTGATGCATCTTCAGATTTAATAGAGATATAACGAGAAAGAAACAGCTGATGAACAGGTTCTTGTCTTTTTAATTGAGTTTTTCACAATCCAGCAGTTTGTACTTATTAACACTTCTTCAAGGATTTAACCAATTAACATGAACACTATAGTAGAGTCCCTCAGTCGTGAGCTTAGTAGGACACAAGGTACTTTTCAGGATCGATAAACTATTAAAATACCAAAAAATAAATGTAAAATATTATTTAATATAATTGGGATGCATCTGGAGTTCAAGCTTCACTTTTGAAAACAGACATTTAAATTATTGACAGTTGACAATTTGGGGACAGGGTAAAGAAAAGGGAGACACTTTCAGATTTATATTAATATAAAAGTTAAATATTGTGATAGATCACTAGTGCGATAGCTAAATGTTCACAAACCTTTACACGAAAGACATAAGGCCATCAACATAAATGTATAATTACCAATATTCATATAAATATAAGGAAATTGAAATATGAGAGTCACATTCAACCCAAAACACATACATGTAATATTCTTATATTTTCTAGTCAAAGATGTGTATTGATGTTAGTTTGGCACGAGCTTCACAGTAATTTATAGTTCACAACATGAGTGAAGTCTTATGGACAAATAACTAATAGTGGGACAAAAGTCGAATATTAAATAAACATAACATGTAAAAGTACACTCGATATAATAAGGTGTTTTTTGAGCTGCTCACGATTTAGAAACATTGTGATACGGACGGTGCATTTTTGACCTTTTTCTCATAACTTGTTCCACTAACTTAAAAGAACATGTGTCTTCCATTATTACCAATCCCTATGTGTAATGTGACACAGATGTGGATCCACAAGCAGATGACAGAATGTCTGAACATACATCAGGAAACTGAAGCTGGGAGGTTTGTGAGGATTTAGCTCTCTGGGTATTTACTATTTTAAAATATAGAAGTCTTTACAGCACCTGAAACTAAAACTTCTTCAATTAAATCTGTTTGTTTCTCCACCTTCTCAGATCTGGAGATGTGATGTTGATGCAGAGCAGGAAGTCAGATGTTAAATTCTCCGCTCAGGCAAAGTATGCATAGAGGAAGATGTTGATGCAGATCAGCAGCAGCGCGTTAGCACAGCAGAACCTCGACCAGAACACACTCTCTCTAAGAGTGGGAACTCTGGGAGCTGGAGCCGGCTCCGGCCGCCGCACTGCTGAGAGGCACAATCCCTGCACCCGCTGCCCGCACGTCCCCGGCAGAGCTGGATCGGAGCCTGCAGCAGCAACACACACACACACACACACACACACAAACACACACACACACACAGAGCAGATACAGGAAGTTACTCAGAGCTGACTCTTCATCACATGATGTCTGGTTTTATCCTGAGTGGTGGTCATATCCTTACCCTGGGATCTACGGTGGCTGACAGAGGACACTTTCTGAAGAGGAATTTCTCTCTGTGGCGGCTCGGTTATTGTCCACCAGGTCAGGTTACACAACTGAGACAGAAGTGGGAGCAAAATGCAACACAATTTAATTTGACAGTTATTATATTTTGCCATTAAATATAAAGAGGCTGAACATGTGTATAAAGAGGCTGAACAGTTGTCTGAGCATGTGTCCTGTTGTGTTTAAAGATATATGACATGAAAGTGAAGCCAAAACCCTTTTATTGCCCCCTGGTGGCTGGCTGGGGCGTGGGCTATAACCCCCTGCCTCTCCACAAGAAAAGGTAAATACGAATGTTTCCCAAAATGCTGAACTGTTCCATCTATGCTACACTGGTTCTACGATAAGATGTGTCATACCATTCATCATGTATGTATATTGCATTTTAATGTTGAGTTCATGTGATTCCATTTTATATTTGATGTTTTGTGCATATTTCATAATCAATACCAGAAATTCACCAGAGAAAACCCGCAAATAGAAAAGTGTGGATTTACTTCCTTCAGACGGACATTGTTGTTTGTTGTCTACGGATGAATTTGATGAAAACTGAGTCGTACGTGTTTTTTAGATTTGCTTAAATCTCATATAACACAGTTTTCCATCAGATGTGCATTTGATGTTTGTGTTCCGAGTTCAAACGCAGGCCAGACTCATGTCAGATGTGACGGATAACACCTGAAGGAATGAGCCGGGAACATTTCATGTGTCATTCAATCGTAACAATACATCTACTATCCCATGAGTCTGGTTTGTGTAGTTCACTGTTGATCTTTTGGATTAACACGGGCTCGGCCTGCCACTGGTTTCTAACGTAGTCACCGACCTTCAGTTGATCTGCTCTGAGACGTTCAGCTGCCTGTTTCCTTACCTCATGTTCTTCTCCTGGTTTATGCTTTAGTAGATAACATTGCAGGTGTATCAACAGAAAAACCTGCTGAGCTCCCCTGCGTCACAGTTCTTGTTATTTACCGTCTCTGTGTGTACACACCTGTTCCGGGGTTGGCGGCGGCGTGAGCAGCGACACTATGGTCACCACGATGGCGGTGAGGCCACAGAGCAGGATGGCGAAGTGGAGGTAGTGGACGCTGCGCAGCACGTTAGGAGCTGAATCCACGACGCCACATCTGGGAGGAGGGAACCCAAACTCCAGCACCATCCTGCACACACCCACCACCAGGCCCACCATCAGGCCCCAGAATGCACCCTGAAAACACACAGACACACTCACACATTAACATTAACGCACACAGACTACATTACATGCATACTGATATTTTTGGCTTCAGTCTGAGCAGCGTTGGGCGTGTTCCAGTCGTAAAACTCTCACTTTCCCACCGTGATAACCTGTCGTCTTCGTCACGTCACATATTTGCGCACACGTGGAGTGTCACAATTAACTCTCTGTCTGGTTCTGTTTCCAGCTTTTATCAAAGAATGTGATCTGTGCGGTTTTACGCAAGAAAACAATCAGCCTGTCGCAGCGCTCAAAGCAAACAGCCCTGCTTCCCTGCTCCTCTCACTTTCCCTCCTCTGTTCCACTTCCTTTGTACACTTTCCTCTAAAGCATTTCTCTCTTTGACATATGTCTCTGAACAAACTGTTTAAATGAAGTAAATTATTGAAGATTTTTTTTTAATATAAACACAAATCTATGTAGATTTCAATATTTTTATAGCGTTTGGAACTAAATCCCACAAATGTAGTTTCTAGGATTAATAGATCATCATAACACACATGTTAGATATGTGCTCTAAACTCATAATTACTCTAATTGCTGGTTTTACAGAGGATCTTACGAGTTACACCTGCTGCTCTGGTTCAAAGTGAGCGACTGTTTTCCCGTGTAAATACGTGTGAGCTGTTTGCTCTCTGCATGTGACACATGCTGAGCAGTAACGTGAGACCTTTGACCCCACGAGTCAACACCAGTTAGATTCTTCTTTGCTTTAAAGCCTGTTTATCTGCACAAAGATAGCACTCACACCTTTTGTGTAAAAGGTGACACGGCGCGATTACATTTTTACGGGTTAAAGTGAAATGATAACATTAAAGAGAAACAGATAGCGCTAACATTTTTACAACTTCTCCAGTGAATAGAGGTTCAGTATTTGCAGGAGTAAAGGAAAAAGCCTGATTTAGACTGAGCTTAAATTTGGTTCAACGTCATTGTGCTAATGCTGCGCAAGTCAGAACTAGGACTCGAAAAGTCTGAGGAACCTAACCGACCCAAAATCCAAGATGGCTGCTGCGCCAATATAAAGTTAAGGCGTCACCAAAATTATCCAAATTAATCCTGACGGGGACAACATGCGAGTTTCGTGTTATTTCCGACAGAAATTGAGACGTTTCACTTAAAACTAAAAATGTGAATCTGCTTTGGTGCAAGAGGGAAAGTCAGGGGATTTATCCTCTGGGGATCACGAATTTCCGCATCAAATTCTATCTCAATCCATTCCTAAGCTGTTGAAATATTTCACTGTAGACCAAAGTGGTGGAAAGGCCAACGTCTCTTTCCACTTGCTAGAAAAGATTTCCAGGGACGTTCTTATGTGACCAGCATTATCAGCAAATCAGTATTTTCTGGGCTATTGCAAAATCCCAGTGCGTTCTCAGCCAAGTCCATTGTAAACCCACTGTAGTAAGAATAAAAGGTAAAAGTCACAGTAAGCAGACACTGTAGCCTCATCCAGACGTAATATCTACATTAGAGAAAAGAGAGGAAACACTTTCATTGTGAAAACCCTGCGAGAAGCCTCTTGATTTCAGGCTGTTCAGTTCAGTGGGTTGGGCAGCGGGCCAGCACACAGCAGGCACACCCTTCTAATAAACCAGGGAATGAATCTTGACAATGCAGCCGACTGGTCTTTACTTGCTCCGACACTCTCGAACGACAACATTGTTATCTATTCAACACCGTTGTGTGTTATCTTTACCCTCCGATCACACTTTCCCTCGCTTGCACTCGGCTGCCAGACAGAAACAATCGCTTTCATCATTCGCAGTGAAAGTGCAGCAGATTCATGCCGAGGAAATCCAAACAATGCACTTCATAACACACAGACTCAAAGAGTGCAGACACACATCCACCCGCATCTGGACTTCACACCCAGCGGCGAGGGATGTTTGCACGTAGCTGGATCCCATGTGAGGCCAATAAAACTGGAAACCAGTACAGTGTGGGAGAAAAGACAAAACGCTGAGCAGAGGAAAAACTCAAAACTCCAGAATCTTCTGCTGAGTAGTTGTCAAGAAAACTTTGAATCAAGTTTAGATGCATTAGAGACAAAACCTCAGTAGGGAGTTTCCTTTGTGTGTTGAAAAGTAAAACTTCTTGTCTTCTGAAAACAATTTTGTTCTGTGTGTTTTCTTTAATACAAACTTGTGCACATGTCTGTTTCTGACTGTAATCAATGCATCGACAATAAGCTGATTAATGGATTTGTGAATCAACAGAATGTGATGATTGATTGTCAAACTCTGCAGAAGCTTTTTGAGTTATTTATTAATTCAAAAAGCATAATTCATAGTCACTGCAGCTTCAAAAATGTGAGGTTCGGCTGCTTCCTTCTCTCTTATTGGTGTAAATGGATGAAATTTACCACAAAGGAGGTTCTGTGTGTTTGTTTTTCTGTTTGTCAGCAGGATTATGAAAACGCTAGATGCAAAGATGGGATATGGGAATCTTTATTTAATGTTTTTATTTATTTTTTACATTTCACCTATTTACCAGGAATAATTCATAGATTTTGATGAAAGAAATCCGGCCTATTTAGATGATTGATATATCTGAGTGTGAGACTGTTATTGACACAAAATCATAAGCTGTAACCCAATGTGTTTTTGTGTCTGCTGCGTACCTGCTCATTGGTCCTTTTCCAGAAGATGGCCAGAGTGAACACCGCGGTGACGGGTGGAGCCAGGTAGCTGGTCACAGACTGGATGTAGACATAGAGCTGGCCGCTGTTGGCCGACTGCAGGATGGGGATCCACACCACACTCACCACTACCAGGATCACCGTCACGATCCTGCAACAACACACACACACAACTTCTCGTTTACTGTCTCAACACACTGGATCTGCTTTATTTAGCCTGGTGGTCACAGTTCACCCTCCACAGCATGGAGAAGGTTTTGAAGTTCAAGGTCACTAAAGCCCAACAGATGTTCTCTGATCAGTGGGCCCACACACACACACACACACACACACACACACACTCGTGTCATATACCTGCCGACCAGTAGCAGCTCTTTCTCTGGGGCCCGGGGTCGGTGTTTCTTCCAGATGTCCATGGTGAAGAGGGTGGAGCTGCTGTTGAAGATGGAGGTCAGTGAACTCATCAGAGCTGCCATCATCACCGCTATCATGAGCCCCCGCAGGCCTGTGATACACACGACGATGCACAGATACACACACAGGAAGCTAAATAAACCACAGCACTGACACATCTCAGAAATAAAACAGGAGGCTTTTTTCTCACCACTCGGCATGAGTTCAATGACCAGTTTGGGAAAGGCGATGTTGGAGCATCCCACCTCCGCCCCACACACTCGAACACACTCCTCCGGGTCGACACATCCCACAGTGTCTGAAACATGAAGACGAGTCAAATATCATTCACACACAGGAGCGGAGGGAGAAACTGAATATTTTACTCATGCAGAATTCATGTCGTCTCTTATTTCTGCTTCAGAAGGAACTGGGGTGGAATTCCACCTTATTTTGACATTTATATCAGTGAAATTTTTCTCAGTGTGTTAAATATAACGGGAGACAATGATCATTCATAAACAAATGAGTTATTTTGCAGTAGAAGCATCTTAACTAGATATTTGATTCTAGTATATTATTCTATTCCACAAAGAATTGATTCCTTTGGTGGTTTACCTGTAGATTCATTCTGATATAGGACATTACATGATTTCATACCAAGTGAATTGAACTTGTAATTAGACAATTATGATCGAATAATCCTTTTTATTACACTGTTCATTGTGTCATTTGTTGTTTTTATGTAAGTCCATCACTTTTTTTTGTTATGTGAATGTAAATATGAAATAATAAGGCTGTAATTATATTATTCTGAGGTAATAAGTGCTCATATAACAGTGTAAAGTACGTGATGTCATCATGGGACACGAGACTCATAACATATAGAAAGTTAGACATTTAAATTGAAATCTTAAAACAAGAATCACTTTTCTCTGACCTCATTTTATCCTCATGCCATAATAAAGTGATCCAGACATTCATTCTCCAGAGTTTCCACAACTAGCAAACATTTCCTCTACTTTACATTATTATATATAAAACCACAGTGAGTACACGGAGCCCCAGGACATGGAATTAAAAAGTCCCACGTGGAGCCAGCGGAGCTCGTCTGTGTGGTTTTAATGGTTTGGACTGAATAACACGTCCAGGCATGAGGGTGGAGTTTGAGTCCTCCCTTTCTCCAGACCGGCCACCGGACACTCCGCCTGTCTGTTCCCGGGAATCAGCTTCCGTTGCTGCATTCCAGGGCCACACACACACACCGGTAGCTCCCATCGCACGGTGACCGCGGGAGGGGACGTTTTCAACGGGTGATAAAGTGAAGTTAAACCGCTGTGAACCCGGACCGGGAGGAAGCGGAGACTCGTGTCCGCCCCCGCTGGAGGAGTTTTACTTCTTTTTGTTTTTACTCCGTTATTTCCGGGGGGAAACTTGGCCACGTCGGAGCCGCTGAGACAACCGACACAGGAACCGGGAAAGTGACTCGCCTGCCGCTGACGTTTGAGTCGCTCACGCGGAGCTCCAACACTTAAAAACGGGGATTAATGTCCCTTTTTAACCTCGTGTTCCCGGTTGTGCTGACTCACCGGCAGACAGACTCCCTCCCTGCCTCGCTCCACGGCCGCCGGGCCCCGCGGCTGCAGAAGCTGAGCTGAAGCGGGCCGCGGCCGCAGGCACCCCGGGCTGTCAGGTGAGAGGCGTGGCTCTGGGTGGGAGCAGCTCCGGCAGCACCTGGGCGAGGGAGTGTGCGAGCGGAGGAGCACTGAGCGGGAGCCCGGGCTGAGGGAGCGATCAGGCGGGGAGCAGAGGACAGCGGTTCCCAGGTCACCAGGGACACGGTAATGACCCACGGCGCCTTTTCGAGGTTTGACCCAGCGGACGGACGAGTGGAGACCGGGTCAGAGAGGAACTAGGGTTGACTGCGGACAGAGCGGGGGACAACCGGGGGCCATGGCTCATTCTCAGGTCCAGTGTCTGGACGACCACCACGTCAACTGGCGGGTGAGTGAGAGCAAGCCGGAGTTCTTCTACAGCGAGGACCAGCGGCTGGCCGTGGAGGCGCTGGTCACCAAGGGCCGGGACGCCTACATCGAGGTCCTCCACCCGAGGGGAGTGCGGGACTTCCTCTCGGAGCCGGAGCTGGAGCGGATCCAGCGCTCGACGGAAGCTTACCGGCCCGGGCACGAGCACCATCAGAAACCAGACACCCCCGGCCTGGGGAACATCACCCCGGGCTCGGGGGAGGAAACCGGGGACGGGGAGGTGTCGCTCCAGTACTGGCCGGACCGGTCCGAGGGCTCCGTGGTGGAGCTGGACCTGGGCTGGCCCGAGGCCATCTCCTACCGGGGGGTGACGCGGGTCACCGTGTACACACAGCCTCCAACCGACGGACACACGCACATCAAGGAGGTGGTGAGGAAGTGCATCGCGGGAGCTCAGAAGGTGAGAACCGGAGGAAGATGGTGGTGCAG
>CM028858.1:22918148-22931712 GCA_016801935.1 Platichthys stellatus
GTGTGTGTGTGTAGAATCTGCGTGTGCGCTGCTGCGGAGGCGTGGAGTTCTTCACCCGGTCGGCACAGAAGGTGCGTGGGTCGCTGAGCCAGAAGTTTCTCCTGGTCGATGTAGACCGAGCCATCTCTGGTTCATACAGGTGAGAAGTCTGCTGAACAGAATGTGGTGGATGTCTCCCTATTGTTTATTTGAGCATCTAAAGCTGCAACTATCCCTATTTTATCATTGGCAACGCATGAAGGTGAGTGTTTGTAGCCTGTGGGGAGGTCACTTTGAGAGATAAGCCTCGAGTTGCATTGTTTCTCTGGCCCACGGAGTTACAGTTTAGGTCCAGTCTCATTGTACTCAACACGTTTTTCTACCAGCAGGCAGCTGATAGAAATCTCAGATAAACTCACTTTGCAGCATTGAGCAAGCACCAATCTGCAGAAAGCAAATGGTTGTGGATCAATGTGGAGCATTCTAGCAAATTATGGCCCAGATACTTCCCTCAGGAGTTGGTGGAGACCAACACTGAGCTTCAAGGAGATATGTTAACAAGATGATCTAGCTTTTTGGAACCCCCTTAGCCCTGAGTGGCCAAAGTAATGGATGAAATCTCACAGCAATGCACGTCAATAGCCCCCCGCCCGCACCACATCCAGCCCAGAAACACTAATTATAACCTGTGAGTGTATCTGATTCAACTAGTTTTGGACAATGCTTCAAAGAAAATTGACACCACTAGATCTTTACCAAGCTAGGAGCATGATTGTTTACTTAAAAGGTGAAACTTTGTCTTCTATTTAACAAGATTTCTGTTTGTTCTCATTGACTTTACGCCTTATTCTATCAGGAAATGAAAGGAAAACAATCTTGTGATGTGTCCAAAGGGCACGACATGATGCATGACTTTAGTGCACAGTGGTGTAATGATTAAACCCTATTTTGAGGAACTGTGACATCTTAATGGTTGAATCACTGCTGTGAACTTATGTTTCCATCTCTGTGTTATTGCAGCTTCACCTGGTCGTCCTCTCGTTTGGACCGTAACCTCATCACCGTGATCACGGGACAGGCGGTGGAGACGTTGGACCTACAGTTTCAGGACCTTTACCTCGTGTCCAGAGGCGTGTCTCTCAGCAAGGTTCCCATGGTGGACGAACCCGTCCCTGACCCCTTGCCCCAGGTGGCTCCGGCTCCTGTGTCAGCTGCTATTGCAAGGAAACTCATCAATCCCAAATACTCCCTGGTTACCACAGGAGCCAACAGTCCAGCCCCCTCGGACAAGAACTCAAACTCTGCAAATCCCACGGGGCTAAAAATAAAGAAAGGGCGTCTCAAGCAGGTTATTGAAGAACCGCCATTACACCCAGGATTAGCCCATCTGGAGAAAGCATACATGATCCCATACCTGCCCACCTGGCCAGATCCTGACCCACCGAGCGACGTGATTGGCTTCATCAACATCAGGGATGAAAAACGGGCCAATCAGGTTCATCTACAAAGGTCGGAGAGGTTTGATGTAAGCAGGGCTATACGCTTCAGCTCACCACTGACTGTGAAACCCCAGCCTGAGGAGCCGGCTCCAGCTAAGGAGGCAGACGCAGCAGAAATAACCCAAAAGCCCTCTGGGAATACAAGTCCAGTAGCCTCTACTCCTGTGACAACAACCAGTACGCAAGTCCAAGAGAAAACAAACGCTCCTCCCAACAAAGACAAAGCTGATAAAACAGATTCCAGTGTGGCCCCTCAGCAGCCCCACACACAGGAAACACACAAAACAAATGAACACACTCCTAAATCAGTCGCCCCAGCTGATTCACAGCCAACAGATGGCGTTAAACAAACTGCAGAGACACAAGCCCCAGCTCCTCCTGTTCCTAAACGCCGCACCCTGCAGCTGGTCCTGGACCCATCCCCTACCGAGCAGCCGGGACAACCGCAGGTGACTCTCATTAAAATGGACCAACTGGAAGGTCAACAGGACTCTTTGAGCAAAAGGAGAAGCCGCATGACCTCAAAGAACTTGGAGGGGGACTCCGGCAGCAACGAGTCCGGCAGCCAGGACAGCACCAAGGTCATCTGTGACCGGGCGACCAACGATGATCCTTCAAGTGCTTCCACCGTGTCGGAGGAGGAGTTCTACGATTCCCCGCAGGAGCCAATCGACCCGCCGCTGAACGGAGTTTCGACGGGTTCGGGTCACGGACGCCGGCACGGAGACGGGGTCAACATGATGGCCCGCCTCTCCCAGAGTATGCTGGACCTGCGAGAGCCCAGCCAACCGGAGGACAGCGCCGCCCTCATCCGCCAATCACAGCAGCTCCGCAGACAAGGTCACCCCTCACCACACAGGCACATAGGAGAAGTGAGCAATGGCCGACAATCAGAAAGTTTATATTTGCTTCTTTCGATCTTCTTTCCCAAATCAATACTTTTTTATTGTTGAGCCAAAATGTTTAGTTGAGTAAATGAGCAAGAAAACAAGTGAACTGTAAAGTATGAGGCGTTAAAGGTGTATTTTCCACTGTTTTCCCCACATTTTATAAACTAAATGATCAATGGATAAACTGAAAGAGACTGAATAATCACCAGATTAACTGTTAATCGTCAGTTGCAGTTACAACATGTTCAGTGACACTCCCTGTACGGGAAAATGGGTCATACACATTTATTCAAACTCGTCTGAAAAAGGGTGCGTTAAGCCACCACCTGCTCACAACATGTTCAACATGTCCTGTGTTTTCTCCTTATTAAAATGTGTGTGATTATCCACTGAGGTGTGTGTCTGCACGCACCTGGATAGAGCGCTCGGCTGATCATGCCAGGGAGGATGATGAAGATGAAGGGCAGCATCTTCAGATAGGCGGCCAGGATCGATGCTCCCTTCACGTGACTCATGCTCTTTGCAGACAGGGAGCGTTGGACAATAACCTGAACACAGACAAACAGAAACAGTCATAGCTATGAACTTTATCCACGTAGCAGCTTTCAAAAGAATTATAGAACCAAATGTCCCATTGTGCAAAAATGAAGCCAAAAATAATCTGGATACAGGTGATGGCCGTCTGGAGCTGGTGATGTCATATCCTGCCACAGTCTGTGCAGAAGTGATTGTTGAGTGGCGGTATCAAAGTCAGTCTCACCTGTCAATCATGTCTTTTCACCCTGTTTTTACAGCATCAAATAATTAAGTAAAGGTGCCATCGTATGCCCATTTTACCACAGTTGATATGGCTCCTTGGGGTCTGAAAGAAATGTCTCTAAAGTATTTTGGTCAAAATACCACAAGGATCATTTAAAACAGCCCTCCTCAGATTGACCTGTTTTGGGTGCCCCGCCCGGGGAGATAATGGTGGGGGGTGGTCCAAGGCCATGTAGCGAGACTCCCTACATGGGCATGGTCGGAACATTTACATATTTTTCGGTCGTAATCCCATTCGACGCCATCTAGCGTATCGTTTCTGACATAGAGGAACCACAACAAATTGCGGGAGTGTTTTTTTTCCAGAGATTTTGGGACGGTAGACATGCCAGATACCCAAATTAACGTGTAGAAGACCTAAGTCTGGTCCATGTACTGTAATCTACAGCCAACCGGGGGCTATCCAGATGTTTTGGCTTCACTTTTGAGAGCTGTCCTGTCGTCCATCTTTAGAGACAGTCTGGGATTAACATGACCGTATCCTTTCTGATCCTCTAGTTGTTCAGGACATCTAGATCTCCAGGGAGAGATGCACGACTGCAAGGAAACAAAGTCGTCATCGCCAATCCGGGGAGTTACCACCGCCCGACCCGAGCAACTGGCCCGGTGATCGGAGGACACCGTTACTGGCACGGTCAAGAGATGCAATCCAATTCCACCCAGCAGCACGCACAGACGCGGTCCAGCCGGTCGCCCCGACGCCACAGCCCGGGTTACAGGAAGACGGACCAATCCTCGGCTCAGCCGCCGCCGCTCAACCCATCAGGGCTTCTAGGAGTTCCTCTCTCAAAACTGACCAACTTCAGACACTTGAGGGCACGAGGAGGAGGAGGAGGAGGGTCGCAGAAGAAGGCGACTCAAAATAACAAGGCTGCTACTTAGAGCAGAGGACCTGTGGACACACGGACGTTTGTTGTACAAAGACGTCCTGCTAAGAAACTGGTGACTCTTCACTGTGGAATCCTTCCTATCTCAGGCCTGCATGTCCCTTCCTGTTTTAAACCCTGAGGCTCAGCTTGCCTCAACTATTTAAAACTGAATATTGACTGTTAAGATTTATGAATCTGAGACGATGATGTGTTGTTAAGAGGTTTTGTCTGTAAATTAATTACTTGTCCTTCCAAACTATTTTCTTCCTGGTTAAAGGTTTTCAGACCGGAAGCTTTTAGTGGCGTCCGGCTGATAAAGTGATTCAGAGGATGTTGCTGATCTGAGATGAAATTAACTTTCCAAACAAATGCATAACACTTTTCTAGTCAATTCATTTAGTTATCTTGTTTCCAAGACCCTGTTCAGACCTGGAGTTAAGGTCTCACTGCCCTGCCCTTTGTGCAAATAACCAGTCAGAGTTTAGAGATGTGTCCAATGTCAGTGTGTTTGTGTGTCGACACAGTCCAGATTGTGATGTGGGGATCAGAGTTGATATTGTGACATCAGCTGATTCTGTGTTTCTTCACAAGTGACACATTTCCGTTCAAGCAGTGGAAGTAATGCGCCGCAGAGCAGCTCCCATTATGATCTGAGGCGTCCAGGCCTGAACTGAGATCCCATCTTTCAGGACAGATGTGAACAACAGGTCTGAACAGAGTCTAAGATTTAATAGAAGCATATTTTGTAGATGATAAACAGCACCATTCTAGATCTGGTCAGCTTCTTCTCTATCAAACACAGCACTTCAGCCTTTTAGGAAATCCTTTGACCGAGCGCTTCCAGTTTAAATCTGGTTATTTCCCTTTTCAGAATTTCACGCTGCAATATTTTTCCATGTCGAGCACACACACACACACATGGATGTGACAATCAGCTGATGTTTTCCTGCTGATATGAGCTTCAGGCTCTGGGTTTTGGTTTCACTGTGGTTACTGATGGTGCGAGGGTAAAGCTACCGGGTTGCTTGCTTTACGTGTGAGCCAGGTGTTGCTGTAGAGACCAGGTGTATTCTGTGTTTAACACTGATGTGGGACGAAAAGTGAATGTTGTAAATAAAAAGTCAGACTGTTTTCTCCGGTGTTGCCTCAAGCAGATCAGATTAAATACCAGTTAAAGATGAGTCAGCAGCAGAACCAGTCTCGACACATTGGGAAAGTCCTAATTTCTGACAGTGAAGGTCTATAACTCAACCAAAAGTCCAAGAAAACATTGAATGATTATACTTGAAATTGGAAAATATAGTTTAAATGATCTTGACACAGATTGGACAGAAATTATTTTGAGGACAAACAAAGACACAAACTAAGATAATTCATAAACAAGGGGCTGGAACATCTGGTTCAACTTTCATATTTATTGTCGTCGGGCAGACTCAGAGTTTTTCTGAGGCCACAGTCAGTTGACAGCAAACTTTGATAGCCTCTTTTTTTACAAATATACTAATTAAATAGAGCTTCCGTGTTATTTTTATAGTATTCTTGTGGTATTTTGACTATTTACTGTACATAGACGCAGTACTTAAGTAAATCGTGTTGGATAAAACTTGTTACTGCAATCCTAGATTTTAGAAGTTGAGTCAAAAACTCATAAACAACCAAAAGACAACAGATGGAAATGGATAAAGGTCAAAGGTCACAGTGAACACATGAGGGTCTGGAGGAAAATGGATGAAGACTGAAATAACTCTGGTTGGTGGAGACAAACAACCTCGGGCCTGTACTTCTAGTTTCATGTGCTCTAAGAGAGAGAGTCTTGTATTGTCTCTGATGTGTGTTTCGTAGATGTACCTGGTCAGTGCACCAGTACCAGGTGGCCAGTATGGTGAGGCCCAGCGTCATGCCAGGCCAGGGCAGGTCTCCGGTGACGGCGTTCCTGAACAGGTGCATGGCGTCCTCGCGTGGCAGGTGGCACGTGCTGTTGGGAATGATCTTGCTGGGTATCGCCATGCTGTACACACGCTCCAGGTTGCTGTACCCCCCGATCTTGTTGAAGGCTGCGGATCAATCAGAGCACAACTCCCAACTACACCTATCCGTATGATACCTAGAACTGCAGATGTTTGAAGGTTTGAAGTGTGCCTACCAGTGATTGTCAGGATTATCGCTCCTATGATCATGATGACCGTCTGCAGGGTGTCTGTGTAGATGACGGCAGCAAGACCCCCTGAAAGGAAGCATTTACTCATCATGCATCTAAACTTACACACGAGCAGGCAAAATCAATGTGGCTGCTTCACAAAAGCATGTGCTACTGTTGGTGAAACTGTGTGTGCGACGGGATAGATAAAGGAAAAACACACAAATGAGAATCTGTGCAGAAATTATTATTACATAAGATTTATTTGAGAAAGTAAAAACTAATTGTTTCCCCTGAGAACACTGATCCTGCTAATCACAGGATTGGAGAGAAAAGGTTGAGCAAGCGTGTGGAAAGATATTTAAAAAAAAGAACAAGAAACAAAGTGTCTATTGTTTTAAATTCATAAAACTGGGAATTCGACAAAAACGACAGAGTAAAACTGAGTGAGTGATGTTACTGAGTGCATGGCGGGATAGAACCAATACTAATACTACAGTGTATTCTACACAGAACAGATTCTTATTTGTTTTTGTAGTATTGTTATTTGCTTGATAGTGATTTATCTACAAAATATAAGTTGTGCACATGCAAAAAAGGGTTCTGTGATGTGATCAAAACCGACGCACAAACACTATGTCGTGTTGGTTTGTGTACCTGCTATAGTGTAGAGTGCAGTGACCACCAGCATGAGGACAGTGGACAGATAGAGGTTCCATCCCAGACACACCTGAACAAACAAGGCTCCAGAGTACAGGTCCGTCTGGTGGAGGAAACACAACAGTCAGTGGCAGACAGGGCTGTGCTGTTCCATTGTGTGTGTGTGTGTGATTGTCGTACTGATATCTTTGTGAAGACGGACAGCAGCAGCGAGAGGACAGCCAGGTAGGTTCGGATCCTCTCTCCCCCGAATCGACGACCCAGGTACTCGGGCATCGTCACGATCTGAACACGCGTGAGAACCAGAGCTCAGGGACTTGATCACATGATCCAGCAGTCAAAGGAAGGTGACAGTGGAGATGTTTGATGTGTTCACACTTAATACACATAGAGCAAACTTTGATATATGGCCTTATTATTAAAAGACTGGACTGTGTGTGTGTGTGTGGTGTAACACCCTGTTGGGGAATTTTCAAGGCGGGGAATTCTTGTCTGCTGAACCAGCCTTAACAAGCAGACATGCACCAATGTGTGTGTCTCTGTGTGTGTGTGTGTGTGTGTGTGTGTGTGTAATCTAACCCCTGAGGAGATGTAGACAGGCACAAACACCCAGGCCAGCGCCAACAGCACATAGGTCGCCTGAAAGAGGAAAAGGAGAATGACCCGTCAATCAATCAATCAATCAATCAATTATAAATCTCTCTGTTCAACATGAGGTAAAAACACATTGAACTCTTTATAAGAAATGAAATGAACCTTCACACTGGTTCAGACTCATTCTTCACTTCATCACCTCAAACATCTGGATGTCTTCTTTAGAGTTCTGCTACTGCCCCCTGCTGCTGGTTCTCTGTTACAGCTGCAGAAACTCTAAGTAGTTCTTTCTCTTTGCTGGTTTGGTAAAGTATCTACTGCAATGCTCTCATCATTTATAGTCTTTGTCTAAATCAAAGTAAATTAGTCATTGAAGCTGCGTGTTGTGGTTTTCTCAGCACAAAAGGGGGATTAGATGGATCATCAGACCAGATCTGCGTCATTCCAATTAACTCAAATGTCTTCAGTTACTATTAATAGATAGATTTCATAACGTCTCGTCGTGTGTTTGTGTGTGTGTGTGCCTGTGAGTGTGTGTTTGAACTCACGTTCCATTCAAAGCCAGTGACAGCGATGCCTCCAGCGGCTCCAGTCCCGGCCAGACCGATGAAGAGTCCTGATCCCTCGGAGCTGGCGAACAGAGACGCTCCGATCTGATGGAACAGGAAACATGAGCTTTACCTCGAGAACCAATATGACTTCAAATAAATACTCTGCTACAAGTCTAAATATCAGAAGCAAACATTTAAAGTACACCCTCGGGAAGAATAATATTAGTATCTTAGGCCTTATTTTGAATAAAGTTACTTTCAATGACTTCATCCACAGATAGTTTCGTCCAGTAGTTCTCAACCTGTAGTTTGTTTCCCTCCAAAGAGTCAGAGAGTTTTTTTTGTGTTTTCATTTTGTGAATTATTGCATTTTTGTTTAAATCTCCTTGGAACAGAAATTCAAGTGAAATTGTCCGAGAATTTTAAAGGGAAATTAATTTCTAGTGGAACAACTCATAGACATCTGACGCTTTGACAACAGATACTTTTTTAAATGTTTTGTTCTGGAAAACCTTTCATCTAATCTTAAAGGATATATCATATTTCAACCTATCATATGTTTTTATTTCATCTTGATCTCAAATGTACTTCAGGTAAATACACCTGAGTATAAAAACTACAATATTTCCAAGTAGCAGAACGCAAAAACTAAATGTAAACAATTCATTGGACATTTTTGTATTGCTCTGAGTCAGACTCCAGTAGTCTGTCTATTGTTATGCTCAACTTTTGCCAAATATTTATATCAGAATCATTAATATACATTCATCTCCTTAATGTTATTTGCAGTCAGTTGCTGATAGTTTGACAGTTAATCACAAAAATATCCTCCTCAGCATTTTGTGACCTTCATGAGTGTTTTTCTCACAGAAAATAATTTAACAACTAACTTCCAATGCAGTGAATTGAATAAAAAACGAATTACAGTATTTGTTTGAATCCTTTTCATGTAGGTTTGGTTTGAATCCCATTAACATTAAAACACATTCACTCTTGTTCTCGCTTCATTTCTCAACCCCTGGTTCAACTCATTGTGCGAATGAGCAGTGTGATATTGTTGTTGAGTTACATTTGTAAATGTAATTCGAGGACTTTCTACAAACTGGCAGCAACACAAGTTGATTCATATTGGTAAATGATTTATTAGAGTTAAAAAGGCCAATTTTCTTTTTTAGCATTAAAGTATTTTTTGGGTCCAAACAGTTTCTGCTTCATTCACGAAACACGACAACAGACGAGATCATCAGAGACAAACTCTCACTCACCGGCCACCAGGCCATGTCCCGTCCAGCCAGAAAGTATCCACTCAGGGTGTTCCTGCTCACCCTGCATGACGACTGACAGAGAACAGTGTTACACACACACACACACACACACAGACACACACACTGCTCTGACTCTTACCCAGATGCCGACTGCGATGTTGAGAAGAAAGTAAGTTGCTATCACAATAATATCAGAGGAGCTGAAGGACTGAGACAAGGCGTAGAAGTTGATGGTGGAGTTAGACATCCTCAGTGTTCACACAAATACACACAACCTCACACACACTTAGAAACACAGCCACAGACACACACATACACACACAGAGCTGCTGAGTCTAACACCTGAGCAATGAGAGTCTCATCAGACCGACTCACAATCTGACTGTGTAGAAACACTTTGAAATCTAAGCAGTAACACCACACAGTCTTTGAGTCGCACTGACACACACCAGACACACACACACACTCCAGCTCCAGTCCAAGCTCAACTACAAACTGACCTGGCTGTTACCGGCAGCCTGACACACACACACACACACACACACACACACACAGTCACATGTGAGTGTGTGAGGAGGGCAGGCCTTGGCTTCAACTGATGATTAAACCCATCACCTTAATGTGACACCTGCAGCGCTGACACACACACTGTGCCGGGGGATAATGGAGTGTGTGCTGCGGGTGGAGGTGAGTGGAGTCCAGCAGATGCTTGCGTGGACCAGAGTCCATGATGAGGCACAAACACAAAGACACTCACACACAAACACACACACAGACAGACACACACACACACACAGATGGTCAATCATTGGCGATGACAAGTTTATAATCATTAGTGTCTCAACACATCTGCCGGTAAGTGCTGAGGAGGGTCAGTGAGAGTGTGACGGATAAACAGATTCAGTCACTAACTTTTAGAAAGCAATTACCAAGTTTGCACAAAATAAATGAATCAAATAACACAACTGGAGCTGGAGGGTTGTGTTACAGCAGCATGATACAAAGATCATTCACATAGACCCAGTAGGTGCAGAGAAATACTCCATTCATTTGAGGCACGTTCCAGCAGGGGCCTGGGAAAAGGGCAGATTTAACAGAGAATACATTTTAACTCATAAAAAAATAATATTTTAAAGTCTATTTTGAAATGGATGGGAAATTAAATAAGCTCATAATCTATAATCGTATATTTTTTGTTCTTTTCCACCACTAATTCTGCTAATACACATTTTGTGATTTCTTTTGTTGGACAAATGTATTTAGCTTTATCTTTTAAAAACTAAACTAAACTAAAATCAAACCATTATCAAACGGCCATATGAATATGGAGACATATCTTAATTAATGATATGAGATACTTCAGCTTTGCAAGTTAGACGAGCGTCAGTTTATTTTGTCCAAAGTTAAAACATTTTGGGTGTAAAAATCCATTTTGTGTTAAAATCCTTCAAAAGCAGCTCAACAGGGAAACACAGCAGCATTATTTGTAATGTTTGATTATGATGTGTATTCTATATTTATATTTTATCTGCTTTCTATGTATTTTTTAATCCAATGATGCCTCGTTTAGCCTTAATAAAAGCTCTGTATAAGTAAAACGTATTATTACTATTATTACTATTATTATTCATGCAAGATCTGCTCGTGATTTGTCTCTTACTCCAGCAGCTGAAGACTCATTAGCTTTCTAGACTTCCTTTGCACAGAATGAGGAAAGTTATTTACACAGAAAATATGAGATGTTGCCGAGCAAATCCCGACTTAAAAAATAAAAATATTTCTCATTCATTGTCTTTGTTCTGTAAAAGTGTTTGTTGCACAAGTACCTTGGTTCATCTTCAGCTTTTACTCTATGTTCTCTGTCCATGAACGTGTGTGTGTGTGTGTGTGTGTGTGTGTGTGTGTGTGTGTCATGCTGGCGTGCCATAAACAAATTTGAATCACAAAACATTGATAAGATGTGTGTGTGTGTGTGTGTGTGTGTGTGTGTGAGAGAGTGATTTATGATGATGTGTGTGACGTCAGGGCGTCTCCATCGCCACCATCTGCTCCTCAAACACTGACAAACACTGACCAGCAGCAGTTAGTGTGATTTCACATCAGGGAGCACGAAAAGCAAATGTACTCGACTCTCAGGCTTCTCCTCCTCTTCCTCCTCCTCCTGCTCCTCCTCCTCTTCCTCCTCCTCCTCCTCCTCCTCTCAGACTCGTCTTCCTCTCACATGTTCAGGGTCACATAAAAAGTTTCTGATTTGGGATTTAACTTTAAATTAAACAGAAATGTGGTAGTAATCCTAGCAGCAGAGGAAACTGCTGCCGGATGTGAGATTCACATCCGGCAGAATGATGGCACCGCTCCTGTTTGCCGGATCTGGGCCACGATCAAACCACAGCAGTACCAGCACCAAGGATATTTGGGCCAAATTTGCTATTTTACAAGAGGGAAACTTTAGACCCTGATTCATTTTGTCCCGGGCCACAAGACAAGTTAATACATAAACGACCAGTTAATATGTTATTAATAGTTTTATTTATTCTGCACAGCTCCACATTTATTCTAACACGTGTTGTGTTGCAAGAGAAACCCCCAGTACCACTGAAGTGTGCCCAGGTGATTTCCCCCCGAGCTCCAAAGAAAACACATTCAAACCTCATCAAGGAGAAAGCGTCAACAGTCAGAGCTGTGAATAAGAAGAAAGATCACATTTTAAATATTAAATAAAGTGTCTTGTGTGAGGAAGTAAAGTGGAAGATCAGCATTAATTTCGAGGATCTAGGGCAGAAAGTCAATGACCTGATCAACGCTGCCACCTACTGGTGTAAAAAGGTATGATTACATTCTTGAGAGGTGAGATAAAAACTTTAAAATAAAGTCTTGGACATGAGTATTTAAATGACTTTACAAACAACTGTGGGTATTTATGATTTAATATCAGCATCACACCCAAATCACACAATGTCCAGAAACTAATTTCATAAGGTTGGCTGATATTTGGAGTTTTATTATATATTAAACAAACCTGGTACATTTGAAAGAAGCTACTTTGTAAAATGATCCATGTTCTTTAGTGAAATGTATCTCGGTCTCTTCTGATGAGAAGAACTTCAGTCAGAGGTGAAAATCTGTAAAATTGATTTTCCAATCTTTTCATTTCTTCAGTCACGAGCTCCAAACTTGCTCTGACTCTCATCCTCTCTTTCTGCTGCTTGTTTGTTTAACTTGCTTGTGATGCTAATGTAATTTGAGACTTTCCCTGGCATGAGAGGGAGGAAACAGGAGATAAGGAAAGTCTGCAGTTTGGCCTCCATACCTTTCAGTGTGCACTGCGGTGGGAAACTACTCAGTTCATATTCATATAAACTCCAATACACATCAGAGAAATGTAATATTTACGTTTACTCTGATCATGATCAATTGTAAGGGTCTAGAAAGGCGCAGTGAAATGAATCGAACTATTATTATTTAGTTCTTGTTGTTATTATCAATTGCATTTTCTTATTGTTCTTCTCATGACGATAATTATTTTTATCATATTCACATTATTGATTCATTCTTGGATGATGATGATTTAAACTGACGCTTCCGCGCGTCTCTTGAACTGTTTCAGTTTCGTTTTCAACCTGTCTCCTCCTCTTCCTCCTCCTCCTCTTCCTCCTCCTTCTATTCCTCCGCTACAAACAAACACTCACTCGATCTAAATTAAAAGGGAAAGAGAACGAGGACTCGTTTAGTTTAAATATTTTCTCGGTCCGGATCAGACTGAACTGATTTCTCTTCTGGTTCCTGTCCGAACTCGAGCCATGTTTTCCCGCTACGTGCTGGTGATCGTCTCTCTGGTGGATCTCCTGTCGGACTTCAGTGTGTCCTGCTGTGGTGAGTCTGATATTTATAGACATGTCGCTCGGTACAAGGTTCATGTTTTATATTTTAAATTCTCAGAGCGGATGAGAACAAACAGACACGAGGGCGTGTCTCGACTCATCGTTAGATATAGTTATAGTGTTCTTTATACTTTTATATGTATATGTGTCTCTGTATGTATGAATGTGTGTGTGTGTTTGGGTGTATGAGTGTGAGACAGTGTATCCATGTATATGCATACGTGTCGATGTGTATCTATGCATGTGTGTGTCTGTGTGTGTGTGTGTGATGTGTGTGTGTGTGTTTGTGTGCAAATAACGGTTTGATAATAAACTGATATTGATATTGTATTTTGAAGTTGTTAATAGAAGAAGACAAGAATGGAGTAAGAGCATTATTAGTTGACCCCCCCCCCCCCAAACACACACACTCTTCAAAAC
>CM028858.1:22950904-22961861 GCA_016801935.1 Platichthys stellatus
AGAGGGGGGAAAGGTGCTGGGGTAAGATGGGGGAGGGGCCCTCAAAACGGGTTGATCTGAGGAGGTCTGTTTTAGACAGAGTAAAAAGGTGCTGTTTTAAATTATCTTTGTGGTATTTTTACCAAAAAAATGTTATAGATATTTCATTAAGACCCCAAGGAACCGTATCAACTGTGGTGAAATGTGCATAATATGTCCCCTTTAAGGTTCATCCTTCGCCAAAGGAGACGATGTTGTCGTAACTCCACTGTGCATTGTCCTATCACCACCAAACATCTGTCACATGATCAGAGTCCAAGACTGAACAGCTCTATGTGTCAACATTTCCTCAGTGTCATAGCTCAACCAACTGATTCGCCATAAAAAAGGAAGTACTTTGTAAATCCACTCTGCATTATCCAACCGGCCCCCAAATACTAAACTATGATCACAATCCTGACCTGAACAGCTCCATATGTTAATATTAGTGCAGGGTCATAGGGCCACCTACTGATCAGTGTGAAAATGAAGTTGTTGGAACATTGTCCAAATGACAATAAATTGCTCACGCTACAGCAGATCCCCTACTTTGACAGATCTATCAGTCTGTATGTAATAATAGTGATGGCGCCACCTACTGGCAGCAGGAAGTAAGCTTTGTTTTACAGCTATCATTCGATTTACATAAAATTTCCACCGTGTGATCTGCAATTGATAGCATGGACCTAAATGCTCAATTAGAGCAGATATACTAATAAATACAGGGGCAGAAGCTACAGGTCAACTTTTGATGTGCATGCTTTATGCTTCATATGTGAAAGGAAGGATCCGGATAATGTCTGTAAAAAATGAAAGTTCATTGTGGCCGTGTTGATGATACATGTTTTGACATGGTCTGATGTTGAATCTTCTCTTTTCCTCTTCTTTCTTTAGCCTACATCATCCCATACATAGTAGTTGCTGCTGTCGTGGTTATCGCCTGCTTGATGGGAGGAGCCTTCTTTCTCTACAAACGAAGCAAACAACACGAGGCCGTACCCACTGCAGAGCTGTAGAGTGAGTCCGTGGGAAGGTGTGACAAGTGTGTGGAGAAGTTGTGTTGTGACACGCTGCAGAGTTGGTGTCGGACTCGTGGCCTGAGTGTCATCTCTCTCTCGCTGTCATTTGCTGTCGTCTCTCTACTGGCCACATAAAATGCCCCAAATGAGTTCAGTCTCAACTTGTGTGAGTGTCTGTATCTCAGGTTTAACACATACTCAGGGTTTAACATTGGCTTTAGGCCCATTTATACATTTCATTTCACAGACGAAACCACATTGTTGGACAAAATTTGGAAAAATGATTCACATATTCTTTCACGGTGAAGTTCCCAAATGTATTTCTATGACTTGTTAAAGTTAAGTTGAACACTAAACTGTATTTTGTGAGCTACCCAAGGAAGTACATTTTTTATTTGGTGAAAGAAAGATCATCTCTCTCTTTTTCTGTTTTCAGTGACTGTACAGATAGTGTGTCGTTAAAAATCCTGTGTAAATGTGAAGCTAATAAAGTATTTGGTGGCTAAATGGGTCACTTGTTGTGTTTTTTTTATATATTAAAATTTTTTGTAATGGAACTAATAATGTCTGAGTGTGTGTTAGTCTATTTTCTGTCTGGAGCGTCCAGCTCAGATCCATCTCTACTGACAACATAACGCTGTTAAAGGAAGTCACAAATATACATATATATTTTAAAGTTCTGTTTAAAGTTCAAAGAAAGAAATGAAGCAGACATGATGTTTGCTGGCTTCAAGTTCAAAGTGTAATGCATGAACAAATACAGAGACATGGCATTTTCTGAATATTACAGCAAATATCAAAAACATCGGGAAAATCGGAACATGAAATATTCAAAATAGAAAAATGCATATGAGGAATACCTGATTACACAGCATGATACACACATTGAAAACATTCACCCAACAAAGAGTGACACCTCCACCACAGAACACACAGCTGCCAGCACATCTGGACCCCCCCACCAGCATGCAGCCCCCACATTACAAAACCTGTCCTGACCTGGAAAAGGGAAAAGACAGAGGCCAAAGTGTCATGAGCGAGCCGCCCCGCCCCCTCTATTGTCCAAACCCGGAAAACCAGTGTGATAACAACCCAAAGAAGCAACAGACCGCAAGACGTCACCGATAATTCAACCTCTGCAAACAACAGCAGAAAATGACAGAACATGCACCACACACTCCCCTTCAACACAGCCAACGGTAACATCACATATCATTATCAATGTCAAGTAGTCAAGTAGTCAACAAGGGCATATAATGCAAAATATCAGCAATAGCATGGACAACAATCTCGGCACAGAGTTTATCAACATTATGTTATAATTCTTTCAGCAACGAAAGATGGGAAGTGTAAAAAACTAAACCAAGAACCTTAAACCCTCTAATTTTCAAAATATAAATAGAAACAAAAATAAAAATGTCAACGAATAAACGTCATGAATCATCAGTGTTTGAGTTTGTAAATTATCAGGATTACACAAAAACCACTGAACTGACACCATGACATTTTGTGGAGGGGTGGGAGGTGGCCAAAGGAAGAATACACACAGGAAGTTTCCCACAAACTTAACACAATACGTATATGGTTAATTCCAAGTGACAGCACATAAGCACACAACTGCAGCTGAAACTGAGTCCTGACTGACTGCGTGGAGGGTAAACACTTTAGGGGTGATAGTGCAAGCACATGGCAAATAGTGCTGCAAATTGCACGACACAAAACGATACAATGCAACAATGTGGCAAAACACCAATCTAGAGATTCCATGTTATAATAATAAGAGAAGCGTAAAAAGGGTTTGGTTGATTATGAAAATGTGGTGGAACAAACTACAATCTGGTGGCTGCCACCATCTTGAGAATTAACTGGACACGCTGCTTTGACATATTACATAATACTTATTAGCCTTGGTGGAGGTATGGACTGTCAGAGCAACATTCTAGATTCAAATTAGTTTCATGTTAGCAACAGAAAAGAAAGATGTGTAAAGGCAATGGGAGATGGAACTCAAGGTTTATTATGTTACATCCAATACACTTCCATGATTATTAAGAGACTATTGCTGCTCACAAATTAAACGTGTGATTTTGTGGTTACAAAGTCATGAACATGGTGTTTAAGTTGTGAGAACATTGCTGTAAGGCAAAGTTTTACTGACGTTACTGTCAGTATCTAGAAGCCACAGTTACACAATCTAACCTATTAACAGACGAGTCAAATAACACAGGAAATGCATAGAGCTCTTTTTTTAAACTAAGAATAATGAGGAAACTGTTCTTTACAAGTTGAGATCTGACAAACTGTCTCACACAGACAAGCAGACCAATCTGGCTTCAGTCCTTCTTTTTCTAAGTGATAGATTTTTACCATTTATAATTATTATTTTTGATGAGCTTTCATTTAAAGTCATACTTTTTGTTGAGAAGCTGAAGACAACACTGGCCATGTTGTTGACAGGAGCTGAATGTGTGTTCATGGGTTTGTTCCTGTACATCTCAGGTAAGAATGATCGTTTATTTCTACAACACTAACTGTGAATCATAACTGAACCGTGAAAAATTAAAATGTTTATCAGCGTATTAGTCAATTGTAGATTGATGGAAGAAAAATATATTTTCTCAGATTCTGCCCTTCACATATATTACAGCAAATTGTTATTTAAATTTTTATCTACTAGAAGTTAGGAACTATAAAAATGCTTTTCTATTAAAGGGGTTGGAGCAAACAGCATCTGTGCCGTCAAAGGTTCATCAGTGGATCTACACTGCTCAGCTCAACTTCCCACATCAAGCATGAAATGGTTCACTGTTCGATGGGAGGGCAACAGGAAGGTTCCAGATCAGATCTTTGCAGATGGAAAACATGTGAACATATCTGAAGAGAGCGACTTCACTATGACGATCAATGATCTGAGAGAGAGTGATACAAACACTTACTGTTGTAGTGACTTTAATGACAGATGCCAGGGTGGAGTCATTCAGCTCCTTGTTGCAGGTACAATTGTTCAGTTATATATTATGAATATATTATTGCAAAATAACATCAGTGGATTAATTCTTGTTTTATTCAACATCATCTCAGACCTGCAGGTGAAGGTGTTTCCTGCCACAGGAGAAAAGACAGTGTCACTGATGTGCAGCAGCAGTTGTCCTCTGACTGAAAGACCTGTGGTCTATGTCTGGTACAAGAACACAGAGTTTCTCTATGAGGACTTGTCTCCTTGGTACCAGGAGCTAATCAGCAGCGAGGAATCAGTCTCATACTCCTGTGCTGTCAAATTCTACAAGCATCTCAGAGCCCCTGAAGTCTCAGTGGGTGAGTGACAACATGTGGCTCCATATCCTGCTGCCTTGAATTGTAAAGCTTGTGAAACACTGTTCACCACAGAATGTTGTTTTTCTTTTGTCCTGCTTCTCTCACATCAGCCTGCTTCACTGTGACCTATGCTAAAGGCAGAATGTGCTCAAATCAGCAGAGACCAGAAGATGAGCCGTGCTCCATCACATATCCCAGAGGTGAAGTTTCACAAATAATTACACACAAACACACACTCCCAACCCCCATACGTCTAAATCCTTTAAATAATGTTTTCACAATTTAAAAGATCTGCAGTGTTTCACCAGAGATCGTTAGTTACCTTACACGTTGAAGCCCGGTCATACTGAGGTCCTGGTTAGGGACCATGAGATATGAGTTCTGGTTGGGTTAAGGTTAGGCATGAAATGATAAAGCATGGAAACGTGTGTGTGTATGTATGTGTACAAATTGACTAAAGAAAGCATGGATGGATTTTCACTCATCATTATGTGGCAGGGATTATCCAGTAACTATTTGCTCACTCAAGTTATTAGCTCATCTCGATTAACGTGGCAGAGATGAAGTGGAGAGAAGCAGTTTGTTTTTTATTCTCTCTCAACAGAAATACAAGTTCATGTTCAAAAGACTGTAGACAAGGCGCATGTCAAACTGGCCTGTAACACCAGCTGTCCACAGACTGAAGCTCAAACCATCACATGGTACAAAAACAAACGATTGGAGCAGGAACCACAACCAGTTCCCATCACCTCTCCTGACTCTTACTACTGTGCTGTAAAGCACCTGCTCTCAGATGAAGTTTGTGAGTATGAACCCGTTTTTGCTCTGTTATAATGCATAACAGATTTGAGTCAAGAGCCTGTAAAATGGAGAAAGATAAACTGTTTGTGATTTTGTTTAAATTCTCTGTTTCAGGTATTCAGGATCTAAACTGCTTCACAGTGAATTATGTCAACAGGAGGATCTGTGCTCTGCAAGGTTCCTCAGTGAACATCTCCAGTGAATACTCTTATCCAAAACACCAGCAAGCGAATTCTTTATTGTGGTATAAGAATAGGAGGAGTGCTATGGCGGCTGGTGAAGAGCTGATAAGGAATACAGATCGTATTAAGTTGCATGGACTGATGAACATCCACAACCTGACAATCAGTAAACTGAACAAGAATGACTCAGCAGAATACATATTCAGAATAGGAAGTGATGCAAGGAGATGGCCGGCTGTTCCTGGGGTGACTTTGGTCGTCACAGGTAGGTTCAGTATTTAGATTAAATACCTGCATATTTTCTATAGAGAGTTACTATTGATAATAATAAGGCAACTAATTCAACAAACTAATTCCATTTACCCTTCTTGCTTATTTGGGTTGTTTTAGAAGACACTTGTTCAGGAACGTCTTTATCAACTGACCAATCTCATCTTTCAGATCTGAGAGTGAAGTTTAGTCCTTCTGAGGAGGTGACCGAGGGGCAGAGAGTCACGCTGACCTGCAGAACCAGTTGTCCTCTGACGGACAACATGAACTACATTTGGTTCTTGAACAATCAACCTCTGAATCTGACAAAAACACAAAGCAAGTACCTGGTTCTAGACCCCGTCAGCAGTGAACATGCAGGAAACTACTCCTGCAAAGTTAAAATGCTCCAAAAGAGCTCTCATCAAAAGATGCTCACTGTCCACAGAAGAAGAAAATGGACTCAAGCAGCCATAGGAATCATTGTTCTTCTACTGGTTGTATTACCCATCTCCATCTTCTTGTGGATTAGGTGAGCATCACTGTGCTCTGCTTCAAAACAATGACTTTCACATTCTCTTTCACACTAGCCTGGCTTCACCTATTCATTTCACTCTCTAGAAGAAGGAAGACTTCCATCCTGTCTCCTAGAACTGAAACCTCTGTCAACTTGGAGGAGGTAAAGCAGAGAATTTTAACAGTTTCTTCCATTAGACAAACGTCCTCATCTATTCAGAGAGTTCAACTGAGTCCAAACAGCAGCTTCAACCATTGTTCTAATGAAACAGAGATGCATTGTCCCATATGTTCCATGGACGTTATATTTTACAATACTGTACATAAATCATGATTTATTTTCTCAGTACAATTCAGTTTTTAATTTAATGTACATCAAGAGTTATTCCAGGCAAATGCAGCTATATTGAACCCTCCCATTAATTTGACCTCCATTTGGAATCTGTTAATTTTATTAAGAGAATTTTAAATACACAGAAATAGTAAATAAAAATGTTTCTCTTGTCTTTCATCAGATAAGCCCAGATCATGAGTACGAGAACAACTCGGCTCAACCAGTAGAGGAGGATGATATTCTCTAAAGCAGCATTCAACTCCCCAACAACAGAGATGCTCTCTACTCACAGATTCAGCCACATCAGCCCCAAGAAGAAGAGCAAAGCCCCTATGATGTTGTCAGCTTTACACCCAAAACAACACCTGAGTAAACATCTGTTATTACAAGTGATTCACACTTTGTGAGTACCCAAAATTAAAAGCTGCCTCCGACCATATTCATTATTTTATATGTTTGTATTAATAGGCTACTTTGATTGTAATGGCATTTCCTTGACATGTTATCAGCTATGCTGAATGTAATTAAAGAGTCTTATGACGAAAAGGTGGAAAAACAACTTTTGTTTCTAATATATTTTTTTTAAATATTTGTTTGTTTATGTTGCAACATGATTGACCACAAGTGTACAAATGCATTTCTATTTCCTCTTTCAGGCAAACTGGCCTGTTAGTGGAACTCTAAAATTTGCACATCACTTCAGACAAAGGCCTTGTCTAAACTACTGCAGACAACAAACACTCAAATGAGCTTGCTGAACCAGTAGGTGGCGGAAAATGTTGTGATCAAAAATCAACCAAATTATGGAGGAAGGTACATGACTTAAGTATAACTAAATGTATAAATAAATACATGAATAAACAAATGTATAAATAAATACATAAATAAATGAGGAAATAAATACAGAAATGTGTTAATAAATGTCTCAAATATATTACCACATTTATTTATTTCCACATATTTGCATTTATTTCTCTATTTCTGTGTCCTTATGCAGTGTTGAAGCCCGGTCAAACTGAGGTCCTGGTTAGGGACCATGAGATATGAATTATGGTTTTATTTATTCTGCACAGCCCCACATTTATTCTAACACGTGTTGTGTTGCAATAGAAACCCCCCAGTACCACTGAAGTGTTCTCAGATGATTTCCCCCCCCCCCGAGCTCCAAAGGAAACAGACGTTATAACCCGGCCTAAAGAAAGAACCTTAAATATTGTCATACAGAATTATTTTTTTGTCAATGACCTGATCAACGCTGCCACCTACTGGTGTAAAATGTTATGATTATAACCCGGCCTAAAGAAAGAACCTTAAATATTGTCATACAGAATTATTTTTTTATCAATGACCTGATCAACGCTGCCACCTACTGGTGTAAAAAGTTTTGATTACATTCTTGAGAGGTGAGATGAAAACTTTAAAATAAAGTCCTGGACATGAACAGAGTATTTCAATGACTGTGGATTTGTACTTGAGTATAACTGAGTATGGGAGTATTTATGATTTAATATCAACGTCATCAAAAAACACAATGTCCAGAAACTAATTTAATAATTTGGGGTTTTATTTATTCAGTGAATCACTTTTTAAAAAAATGATTCAAGTTCTTTAGTTTTTCATTGTTTTCACTGAATTTGATCTCTGTCTCTTCTGATGAGCAGAACTTGAACCCGAGTCAGAGCTGAAAATCTGTTCAGAGATTCCCACTAAAATTGATTTTTCCAATCTTTTCATTTCTTCTGTCACAAGCTCCAAACCTGCTCTGACTCTCATCCTCTCGTTCTGCTGCTTTTTAACTTGCTTGTGATGCTAGTCTGATATTTATAGACATGTCGCTCGGTCCAATGTTCATGTTTTATATTTTAAATTCTCAGAGCGGATGAGAACAAACAGACACGAGGGCGTGTCTCGACTCATAGTTAGATTTAGTTATAGTGTTCTTTATACTTTTATATATGTCTCTGTATGTATGTATGTGTGTGTGTGTATGAGTGTGAGTCAGTGTATCCATGTATATGCGTGTAACCCATGTCTCCTGGGCCTGAGTTCGTAAACACACAAAATATGAAAATGATCTCAGAAGTCTATCTGAAACGAATCTTTTCTTTTGTTTAAATTCCTCTAATTAATATTAAAGACCACCACAACTGTATTTTAAAAGTCAAAACCTTCACAGGTGTTTATTAAAAATATGAAATATATGAAATTGTTGTGAGCTCCTCTCTCAGGAAGTAGAGAAGTAAAATATTTACAAAATAAAATACATGCACAACAGTTATATGAAATGTAACTCAGGAATTTTCTCAAAAGCACAAAATAAAATACAGGGTCTCTTTAAATTGTTTAACCCATTCCTATGAATTCTCAATTCACCCTTTAATTCACTTAAAAAGGTTAAATCAAATCTTTACCTTTCACAGGTCTCTGAATCAAAACAAAACAATAATCAACTTTAAATTAACTCACAAACATCACATGTGGACCAGAAATGATAAAACTCAAAACTCAGTTGCAGGCCTGTAGTGATGCTCGGGTTTGGTGAGGCCTGAAAACTATTATGGCCACTTCACTCAATCAAGAGCATAAAATAAAAGCACGTGCATTGTCACATCAGTTCAATACTCACAGGTCCAAACGAGGAGCAATAGAGCAATGACAGTCACAGATAGGGGTGATGGCAGTCACAATCCAAACACAGGCAGCACAAAAGCAACCATCTCAGGTTCTCTCTCCCTCTCTTCACAGACGTCCGTCTCCTTTAATTACATGAACTCTTTGAGCCATAATATCATCACGTTAAATCGTACTGACCTAACGTTAGCCCGTTCTAGCATTGAAAACAACAACAGTGCTAAAGCTATGATATCCCAACACGTGATGCTATGCTAGCGGATGGCTAATTACATTACACTTCGGTCTTTTCCACTACAACATTAAGTTACAGCTCATGATTTAAGGCATACACATCATATTTACCTTTGGCAGGTTACATAGAAGAGTAATATCAGGACCACGAGTAGTCGACCTCGATGACACCTCTTAAATGTTTCCCACAGCACTACACGTTTCCTCAGGACTCCGGACTAAATCTCTCTCTCTCTAACTCACCTGCTCAAAGCACACTGAACCACAACCTGAACTTCATGTCCCTCCTCATACCAGATGGATGACTTGGACTGGCTGTGAATTTACTACTACCCAATGAGAAATGCAGAAACTGAATGACTGACACACAACTGAGAAAAAGTTAGATTTCACATTAAAAGCACTCAACTCAAGTTTCTCGTCTTCTCAATCACAGAGCCTCTTAACCACACATCTATTTATTGATTTACTTTTTTAACTGTAAATAGCTAAACTTATTAACTGTACATATTATATTTATCACATTTTATCCCGTATTTAACCTTATTTTAACTACTATTTTTATAATATAAACTTATCTAATTATCATGAACTTTCTCTTTTAATACAACATTTGTTATGCTATTTTGAGATTAATTTTATGTACTGTATCCTAATGATTTTATAAAGGGCTACACTTCTTTTATCTCAGAGAGAGTTAAAGGAGCGTCTAGCGCCTGATTATCATTAGGCGAAACTTTTGGTACATCTAGATTTTGAAAGAAAGCATCCATATGGGTTTCATCATCGTGGGATTCAGATTTATACAGTTGTTGATAGAATAAACTGAATGAGGTATTAATTTTAATAGAGTCGGTCACTACCATGCCCGATTCATCTCTTATCTGGATGATTTGGTTGGATGCTTGTTTGGCCTTTAGCTGGTGAGCAAGGAGACGCCCAGCCTTGTCGCCGTGTTCATATAGTGATCCATAGGAACGGAGAAGTAGTCGTTCAGCTTCTGTTGTAAGGAGCAAGTCAAGTTCTGTCTTAAATCCAAGTCTTTCTTTATATAAGTCCGGAGTATTTGTTACTGCTAACGATCTGTCCAGATCTGCGATTAATCTTTCTAGTTCTTCCTTACGCATTCTGCGTTGTTTATTTGCATAACAAATTATCTTGCCTCTAAGAAAAGCCTTCAAGGTGTCCCATAGCAATGATGGGGAGGTTTCCTCATTTTTGTTAGTGTCGCAGAAGACTGAGATTGAGTCAGAAATATGGTTACAGAATTTTTCTTCTCTAAGTAAAAGAGGATTGAGACGCCAGGATCTAAAATGTTTGGGTTTTAGGTCGAAACGGAGATCTAGTACTAAGGCTGAGTGATCTGAAACCGTTATGGGTAAGTATTGTACATCAATAAGAGAAGAGATAAGAGTTTTATCCACTAGGAAGTAATCTATACGGGAGAAAGAACGATGGGCGTGGGAGAAAAAGGAATATTGACGAGAAGATGGGTTCGTAAATCTCCAGGGATCGACATAGCCAAACTGGTCCATGATAGCAGACAGGGTTTGTGACATCTTTAAGGGCGGAATAATTCTGTGGCTCGATCTGTCAAGAACTGGGTCGATAACACAATTCAAATCCCCTCCAAAACTCAAAGTATGAGAGTCCAGATT
>CM028858.1:22987776-23007499 GCA_016801935.1 Platichthys stellatus
TGGCCTCTTTACAAACCGACATTAATGTTGAACTTTAAATTATGGAGTGGAGCTATAAATACAGCACACAACCTTGACTAATTAGGATCAACACATTGTATTTAAAAATGGATGGTCTCTGTTTGACCTGCACTGAACTGCATTTTAAGGGGTTCAGTCAGTGATGAAGATCCTTAGCTACCACCAAGGGAACAGACCTGAAAGCTGTTTAATTATGGGGTGTGTCTGTGTGTGTGTGTGTGTGTATGTGTGTGTGTGTATGCGTGTGAGTCTGTGTATCCATGTATATGCGTGTAACCCAGATCTCCTGGGCCTGAGTTCGTAAACACACAAAATATTAAAATGATCTCAGAAGAATATCTGAAACGAATCTTTTCTTTTGTTTAAATTCCTCTAATTAATATTAAAGACCACCACAACTGTATTTTAAAAGTCAAAACCTTCACAGGTGTTTATTTACAATATAAAATAAATGAAATTGTTGTGAGCTCCTCTCTCAGTAAGTAAAATATTTACAAAATAAAATACATGCACAACAGTTATATGAAATGTAACTCAGGATTTTTTCAAAAGCACAAAATAAAATACAAGGTCTCTTTAAATTGTTTAACCCGTTCCTATGAATTCTCAAATCACCCTTTAATTCACTTAAAAAGGTTAATTCAAATCTTTACCTTTCACAGGTCTCTGAATCTAAACAAAACAATAATCAACTTTAAATTAACTCACAAACATCACATGTGGACCAGATATGATAAAACTCAAAACTCAGTTGCAGGCCTGTAGTGATGCTCGGGTTCAGTGAGGCCTGAAAACTATTATGGCCACTTCACTCAATCAAGAGCATAAAATAAAAGCACGTGCATTGTCACATCAGTTCAATACTCACAGGTCCAAAGAGGAGCAATAGGGCAATGACAGTCACAGATAGGGGTGATGGCAGTCACAATCCAAACACAGGAAACACAAAAGCAACCATCTCAGGTTCTCTCTCCCTCTCTTCACAGACGTCCGTCTCCTTTAATTACATGAACTCTTTGAGCCATAATATCATCACGTTAAATCGTACTGACCTAACGTTAGCCCGTTCTAGCATTGAAAACAACAACAGTGCTAAAGCTATGATATCCCAACACGTGATGCTATGTTAGCGGGTGGCTAATTACATTACACTTCAGTCTTTTCCACTACAACATTAAGTTACAGCTCATGATCTAAGGCAGAGGTCTTCAACAGGGGGTCCGCGACCCCTAGGGGGTCCGCGGAGGTACTGCAGGGGGTCGCGAAATGTTTGGTTGATTAGACATTTTTTTACATTTTTTATATTTTTTGTTTATTTTCTAACCAATTTTTTTCCACAAATTGAAATGTCTTTAAATACACATTAACATGTATCCAACATATTGAGAGTCTGATTTGACCCTCTGCCTGACAACCTCCATTCGTCCAAGGTTAGATAAGTTGTGTGCTACCCATAAGGGCCTGACATCTCACTAATGTGAGAGTATTTGTGCTATCCACAGATTGCTTGAGGATTCACTGTCTCTTCTGCATGTCTGTTTAAAATAAAAACATGAATCTGTGAATTACTTTAATAGCTCAGTGTTGTATGCAAGAATGTATGTTTATAAATGGCAGTGGCATCCCTGTACCTTGCACGTTTAAATTAAAAACATGAATATATGAACCTGTGTTCTATTTGAATAGCTTAGTATTGAATGCACAATAACAGGGTAGCTATGTTTATATATGGCAGTAGGCCCATTTTAATATAAAACACAATTTTATACAATATATATAGTAGGGGGTCCCTGCTCCATCTCTCCATCAGTTTGGGGTCCTTGGCCTGAAAAACGTTGAAGACCCCTGATCTAAGGCATACACATTGTATTTACCTTTGGCAGGTTACATAGAAGAGTAATATCAGGACCACGAGTCAGGGCCGGCCCTAGCACATTTGGCGCTCTAGGCAAGCCTCACTCCTGGCGCCCCCCCCCCCCATAAAACCCCCCCCAATAAAACATATTTTCCAATGACTTTCCACGAAAACTTTTTATAAAATTATTTTCTTTCTTCGTCGAAGTTGCTTGGACACACACACTCTAATCGTAAGCCTTAATGTGCTAGCATGTTCTGACAACACCAAGAAAGTGCGTACCTCGATTTTTGCCTCATTTTACCCTAATGTTAGATTCATTTTTATAATGTCAAAATATTGGTTGGAGGTATATGTTATGGGTCCCAAAATTGATACCACAGCAACAAAGTATATCTGTAGAATACAGCATGAATGCCGCAGCAGTAACGACACAAACCTTCAGTTCCTCATCCAGACTGCATCTTATTCAAATTAAACACAATTTCAATTACAAGCATTTCTCTGAGTGTAGTTCATTTTAAAGTGCATAAAACATACATTCAATTATTATGGTGTCTATTGCCTCCAAACATCTTAATATACATTATCACTCATAAAAAAATATAAACATTTACAATATAGACCTATTGAACATTAGCTCATAACTGGTCTTTATAAGGCACAATAACAATAAATGACTTAATTACAGAGTCTGTGTGTGTCCTCTGAACCCCCCTCTGAGTGGCGCCCTAGGCAACCGCCTATGTCGCCTGTAGGAAAGACCGGCCCTGCCACGAGTAGTCGACCTCGATGACACCTCTTAAATGTTTCCCACAGCACTACACTTTTCCTCAGGACTCCGGACTAAATCTGTCTCTCTCTAACTCACCTGCTCAAAGCACACTGAACCACAACCTGAACTTCATGTCCCTCCCCATACCAGACGGATGACTTGGACTGGCTGTGAATTTACTACTACCCAATGAGAAATGCAGAAACTGAATGACTGACACACAACTGAGAAAAAGTTAGATTTCACATTAAAAGCACTCAACTCAAGTTTCTCGTCTTCTCAATCACAGAGCCTCTTAACCACACATCTATTTATTGATTTACTTTTTTAACTGTAAATAGCTAAACTTATTAACTGTAAATATTATAATTATTACATTTTATCCCGTATTTAACCTTATTTTAACTACTATTTTTAATAATATGAACTTATCTAATTATCATGAACTTTGTCTTTTAATACAACATTTGTTATGCTATTTTGAGACTAATTTTATGCACTGTATCCTAATGATTTTATACAGGGCTACATGCGTATACGTGTCAATGTGTATCTATGCATGTGTGTGTGTGTGTGTGTGTGTGTGATGTGTGTGTGTGTGTTTGTGTGCAAATAAAGTTTTGATAATAAACAACTTAGCCTTTTGATATTGTATTTTGAAGTTGTTAATAGAAGAAGACAAGAATGGAGTAAGAGCATTGTTAGTTTACCCCCCCCCCCACACACACACACACTCTTCAATATGAATATGTTAAGTAGTTCAAATGCAATAGACAGTATATTATGTACAGTGTGTGATAAGGTGAAGTATGAAACTGATGCACCACTGTTAAAAGATACAGTTCAACTCTAGATGTGTCTCTTCAGTGTCTCACCTGCTTTCACGGTGAATCTGAATGTTTTTTTTTTTTTACAGATTACAACTGTGCAAACAGACCAGTGTTCAGTCCGTCCAGACTGGTGGTGAAGCACGGCGACCCGACCTCTGCTCCCTGTGCCCGTCGTGCCCAGATGGCATTTTCGATGTGGAAAAATCGGTTGGATCCAACGTGAAAAATGGAAGAACGATCACATGGACGGTTGAAAAAATGATGGAGTGGAAAACGACTCCATAGTGTTTCTATACTACCAAAGATAATATCCAGTGTTGCACTCCGCTGAACGTTATCGTGTACAGTAAGTCGACTTCTATTTGTAAGATTTATTCTCTCTCTATCCATCCATCCATCCATCCTTCCATCCATCTATCCATCTATTTGTCTTTCACCACAGAGCCTCCAGAACTGGTCTCCGTCAGCTTTTTGAATCAGTCCGGGCCGTTGTTCGAGTCCCGTAACTACACTCTGCAGTGCAAGGTGCAGAACGTGACTCCGATTAGAAGCGTCCACGTGACCTTCTTCAGAGGTCAGACAGAACTGGGCCAGAAACGGCCCTTGAGTAAACCACATGAAAAAACTGTGACTGAGGTCTTCTCTCTGAGCATCTCCACCACTAAAGAAGATGATGGAGCTCAGTACTGGTGTCAAGCAAGGCTGGAGCTGGGACCTGATGGACCACAGACCCCTCCGATGGTTGCGTCGAAAAACGTGACCGCTACTGTCCACTGTGAGTCTGATAACAAAGAATGTGTGGCTGGGAAACTGGATGGAAGCTAGATTAGACCAGAAAGGGGTCTAGAAGCTACAAGGGGAGTGAACAGAACCAGAGATTAGTCAGGTGTTCATAAACACAGCTCCAGATCAGAGTCGGTTTCCATCTGCAGCACTGTGTCGATTCATTACTTGTTTGTGTTTCTCCCACACAGATAAACCCAAGCAGCTGGCGCCATCACCTCCAGATCCGATCACCCTCACACAAGGATATCTTCTAGAACTGGACTGCACGGCCGTGGGGAACCCCAGCCCCTCGTACACCTGGACATCCCTGCCGGACGGCGTCCCCCCGTCCAACAGCAGCATCCTCACCATCAAGTCTGTGGCTTCTGGGCACGAGGGGCTGTACACCTGCTCTGTCAGCAACGACGTGGGCACAAACACTGTGATGTTCAGGGTGGCTGTCAAACGTGAGTTGTTCATTCCCAGTCCAGTTCCTTGGTTACAGCTGTGGTCAGACATTCACTGAACTCCAGATGTTCCTCTGGAATTATCCGGCCGGCCCTGTAGTAAAAACTCCTGAGAATGTCCAAGCGAGTCCATGTGAGCCCACAGCAGGGTACTGTCCGAAGAATTCGCTGCGAGCAAGTGGGCGTGTCAATGACATTTCGAATCTAACAAACAAACAAAGATTCAAAATCAAAACAAATATCTCACGTACACACTTGGAAAGTGGACATTCGAAAAACTTTGGGTCAAATGAGCTGAGACAAGTCATAAGACCGTGGTAAGAATTGTGACATTTCCTCAAATTGTGGAAACATTGAGGTGTGAATCATTAAGGTTCATCCTTCGCCAAAGGAGACGATGTTGTCATAACTCCACTGTGTATTGTCCTATCACCATCAAACATCTGTCACATGATCAGAGTCCAAGACTGAACAGCTCTATGTGTCAACATTTCCTCAGTGTCATAGCGCAACCAACTGATTCGCCATGAAACAGAAAGTACTTTGTAAATCCACTCGGCATTACAGGAAGTACTTTGTAAATCCACTCTGCATTATCCAACCGGCCCCCAACTACTGAACTATGATCACAATCCTGACCTGAACAGCTCCATATGTTAATGTTAGTGCAGGGTCATAGCGCCACCTACTGATTAGTGTGAAAATGAAGTTGTTGTAACATTGTCCAAATTACACAAAATTGCTCACGCTACAGCAGATCCCCTACTTTGACAGATTTATCAGTCTGTATGTAATAATAGTGATGGCGCCACCTACTGGCAGCAGGAAGTAAGCTTTGTTTTACAGCTATCATTTGATTTACATAAAATTTCCACCGTGTGATCTGCAATTGATAGCATGGACCTAAATGTTCAATTAGAGTAAATATACTAATAAAAACAGGGGAAGAAGTTACAGGTCAAGTTTGGATGTGCATGCTTTATGCTTCATATGTGAAAGGAAGGATCCGGATGATGTCTAAAAAATAAAAGTTCATTGTTGCCGTGTTGATGATACATGTTTTGACATGGTCTGATGTTGAATCTACTACTTTCCTCTTCTTGCTCTAGCCTACATCCCTATCCTGTACATAGTACTGGCTGTTCTTGTGGTTATCGCCTGCTTGATGGGAGGAGCCGTCTTTCTCTACAAACGAAGCAAACAACACAAGGCCGTACCCACTGCAGAGCTGTAGAGTGAGTCCGTGGGAAGGTGCGACAAGTGTGTGGAGAAGTTGTGTTGTGACACGCTGCAGAGTTGGTGTCGGACTCGTGGCCTGAGTGTCATCTCTCTCTCGCTGTCATTTGCTGTCGTCTCTCTACTGACCACATAAAATGCCCCAAATGAGTTCAGTCTCAACTTGTGTGAGTGTTTGTATCTCAGGTTTAACACATACTCATGGTTTAGCATTGGTTTTAGGCCCATTTATACATTTCATTTGACAGACGAAACAACATTGTTGGACATAATTTTGAAAAATTATTAAGATATTCTTTCACAGTGAAGTTCCCAAATGTATTTCATTGACTTGTTAAAGTTAAGTTGAACTCTAAACTATATTTTGTGAGCTACCCAAGGAAGTACATTTTTTATTTGGTGAAAGAAAGATTTTCGCTCTCTTTTTCTGTTTTCAGTGAATGTACAGATAGTGTGTCGTTAAAAATCCTGTGTAAATGTGAAGCTAATAAAGTTTTTGCAATGGAACTAATAATGTCTGAGTGTGTGTTAGTCTATGTTCTGTCTGGAGCGTCCAGCTCAGATCCATCTCTACTGACGACATAACGCTGTTAAAGGAAGTCACAAATATACTTATATATTTTAAAGTTTAGTTTAAAGTTCAAAGAAAGAAATGAAGCAGACAGGATGTGTGCTGGCTTCAAGTTCAAAGTGTAATGCATGAACAAATACAGAGACATGGCATTTTCTGAATATTACAGCAAATATCAAAAACATCGGGAAAATCGGAACATGAAATATTCAAAATAGAAAATGCATATGTGGAATACCTGATTACACAGCATGATACACACATTGAAAACATTCACACAAAGAGTGACACCTCCACCACAGAACACACAGCTGCCAGCACATCTGGACCCCCCCCACCAGCATGCAGCCCCCACATTACAACACCTGTCCTGACCTGGAAAAGGGAAAAGACAGAGGCCAAAGTGTCATGTGCGAGCCGCCCCGCCCCCTCTACTGTCCAAACCCGGAAAACCAGTGTGATAACAACCCAAAGAAGCAACAGACCGCAAGACGTCACCGATAATTCAACCTCTGCAAACAAAACCAGAAAATGACACATGCACCACACACTCCCCTTCAACACAGCCAACAGTAACATCACATATCATTATCAATGTTTATAAGTAGTCAACAAGGGCATATAATGCAAAATATCAGCAATAGCATGGACAACAATCTCGGCTGGGCCCTCAAACAGAGTTGGTCAACATTTTGTTATAATTCTTTCAGCAACGAAAGATAGGAAGTGTAAAAAACATTCTATTTTCAAATTAAGTTCATTTTAAAAAAAAACTAAAACAAAGAACCATAAACCTTCTAATTTTCAAAATATAAATAGAAACAAAAATAAAAAATCCGCAAATTGCACGACACAAAACGATGCAATGCAGCAATGTGGCAAAACACCAATCTAGAGATTCAATGTTATAATAATAAGAGAAGCATAAAAAGGGTTTGGTTGATTATGAAAATGTGGTGGAACAAACTACAATCTGGTGGCCGCCACCATCTGGAGAGTTAACTGGACACGCTGCTTTGACATATTACATAATACTTATTAGCCTTGGTGGAGGTATGGACTGTCAGAGCAACTTTCTAGTTTCATGTTATCAACAGATAAGAAACTTGTTAAAAGGCAATGGGAGATGGAACTCTAGGTTTATTATGTTACATCCAATACACTTCCATGATTATTAAGAGACTATTGCTGCTCACAAATTAAACTTGTGAGTTTGTGATTACAAAGTCATGTACATTGTGTTTAAGTTGTGAGAACATTGCTGTAAGGCAAAGTTTTACTGACGTTACTGTCAGTATCTAGAAGCCACAGTTACACAATCTCACCTATTAACAGGCGAGTCAAATAACACAGGAAATGCACAGAGTTCTTTTTTTAAACTAAGAATAATGAGGAAACAGTTTTTTACAAGTTGAGATCTGACAAACCGTCTCACAAAAACAAGCAGACCGTTCTGACTTCAGTCTTTCTTTTTCTAAGTAATAGATTTTTACTATATATAATTATAATTTTTGATGAGCTTCATTTAAAGTCATACTTTTTGTTGAGAAGCTGAAGACAACACTGGCCATGTTGTCTACAGGAGCTGAATGTGTGTTCATGGGTTTGTTCCTGTACATCTCAGGTATGAATGATCGTTTATTTCTACAACACTAACTGTGAATCGTAACTTAGCCGTAAGAAATTGAAATGTTTATCAGCATATTAGTCAATTGTAGATTGATGGAAGAAAAATATATTTTCTCAGATTCTCCTCTTCACATATATTACAACAAATTGTTATTTAAAAAATGTTTTACGTACAATTTATCTACAAGAAGTTAGGAACTATAAAAATGCTTTTCTGTTAAAGGGGTTGGAGCAAACAGCATCTGTGCCTTAAAAGGTTCATCAGTGGATCTACACTGCTCAGCTCAACGTCCCAATTCAAGCATGAAATGGTTCACTGTTCGATGGGAGGGCAACAAGAAGGTTCTAGATCAGATCTTTGCAGACGGAAAACATGTGAACATATCTGAAGAGAGCGACTTCACTATGACGATCAATGATCTGAGAGAGAGTGATAAAAACTTTTACTGTTGTAGTGACGTTAATGACAAACAAACTAAATGCCAGGGTGGATTCAATCAGCTCCTTGTTGCAGGTACAGTTGTTCAGTTATTTATTTTTAATTTATTACTGCAAAAATAACATCAGTGCACTAATTCTTGTTTTATTCAACATCCTCTCAGACCTGCAGGTGAAGGTGTTTCCTGCCACTGGTGAAAAGACATTGTCACTGATGTGCAGCAGCAGTTGTCCTCTGACTGAAAGACCTGTGGTCTATGTCTGGTACAAGAACACAGAGTTTCTCTATGAGGACTTGTCTCCTTGGTACCAGGAGCTAATCAGTAGCGAGGAATCAGTCACATACTCCTGTGCTGTCAAAGGCTACGAGCATCTCAGAGCCCCTGAAGTCTCAGTGGGTGAGTGACAACATGTGGCTCCGTATCCTGCTGCCTTGAATTGTAAAGCTTGTGAAACACTGTTCACCACAGAATGTCGTTTTTCTTTTGTCCAGATTCTCTCACATCAGCCTGCTTCACTGTGACCTATGCTAAAGGCAGAATGTGCTCAAATCAGCAGAGATCAGAAGATGAGCCGTGCTCCATTACATATCCCAGAGGTGAAGTTTCACAAATAATTACACACAAACACACTCCCAACCCCATACGTCTAAATCCTTTAAATAATGTTTTCACAATTTAAAAGATCTACAGTGTTTCACCAGAGATCGTTAGTTACCTTACAGGTTGAAGCCCGGTCATACTGAGGTCCTGGTTAGGTCTAAGAGATATGAGTTCTGGTTGGGTTAAGGTTAGGCATGAATTGATCAAGAATGGAAACGTGTGTGTGTGTATGTGTACAAATTAAATAAAGAAAGCATGGATGGATTTTCACTCATCATTATGAGGCAGGGATTATCCAGTAACTATTTGGTCACTCAAGTTATATTAGCCCATCTCGATTAACGTGGCAGAGATGAAGTGGTGAGAAGCAGTTTGTTTTTTTATTCTCTTTCAACAGAAATACAAGTTCATGTTCAAAAGACTGATGACAGCTGGCATGCCAAACTGGCCTGTAACACCAGCTGTCCACAGACGGAAGCTCAAAACATCACATGGTACAAAAACAGACGATGGGAGCAGGAACCACAACCAGTTCAGATCTCCTCTCCTGCCTCTTACTCCTGTGCTGTAAAGCACTTGATCTCAGATGAAGTTTGTGAGTATGAACCCGTCTGTGGTCTGTTAATTCATAAAAGATTTGAGTCAAGAGCCTGTAAAAGGGAGAAAGATAAACTGTTTGATAATTTGTTTAAATCTCTGTTTCAGGTATTCAGGATCTAAACTGCTTCACAGTGAATTATGTCAACAGGAGGATCTGTGCTCTGCAACGTTCCTCAGTGAACATCTCCAGTGAATACTCAGATCCTTCCTACCAGCAGCCGAAGTCTAAATCGTGGTATAAGAATAGGAGAAGTGATATGGCGGCTGGTGAAGAGCTGATAAGGAATACAGATCGTATTAAGTTTCATGAACTGATGAACCGCCACATCCTGACAATCAGAAAACTGAACAAGAATGACTCAGCAGAATACATATTCAGAATAGGACGTGATGCAGGGAGATGGACGGCTGCTCCTAGGGTGACTTTGGTCGTCACAGGTAGGTTCAGTATTTAGATTAAATACCTGATTACTTTCTATAGAGAGTTACTATCGATAATAATAAGACAACTAATTCAACAAACTAATTCCATCTACCCTTCAGTTTCTTCCATTAGACAAACGTCCTCATCTATTCAGAGTTCAACTGAGTCCAAACAGCAGCTTCAACCTGTGTTCTAATGAAACAGAGATGCATTGTCCCATATGTTCCATGAATGTTATATTTTACAATACTATACATAAATCACGATTTATTTTCTCAGTACATTTCAGTTTTTAATTGAATATACATCAAGAGTTATTCCAGACAAATGCAGCTTTATTGAACCCTCCCATTCATTTGACCTCCATTTGGAATCTGTTAATTTTATTCAAAGAATTTTAAATACACAGAAATAGTAAATAAAAAATGTTTCTCTTGTCTCTTCATCAGATAAGCCCAGATCATGTGTACGACTACAACTCGGCTCAACCAGTAGAGGATGATATTCTCTAAAGCAGCATCCAACTCCCCAACAACAGAGATGCTCTCTACTCACAGATCCAGCCACATCAGCCCCAAGAAGAAGAGCAAAGCCCCTATGATGTTGTCAGCTTTACACCCAAAACAACACCTGAGTAAACATCTGTTATTACAAGTGATTCAGACTTTGTGACTTCTTAGAATTAAAAGCTACCTAACACCATATTCATTATTTTATATGTTTGTATTAATAGGCTATTTTGATTGTAATGCCATTTCCTTGACATGTTATCTGCTATGCTGAATGTATTTAAAGAGTCTTATGACAAATATGAATAAAACAGATATTTCAAATAAAAAAAATAATTATATTCATTTTTTTTTATGTTGCAACATATTTGACCACAAGTCTACAAATGCATTTCTATTTCCTCTTTCAGGCAAACTGGCCTGTTAGTGGAACTCTAAAATTAGCACATCACTTCAGACAAAGGCCTTGTCTAAACTACTGCAGACAACAAACACTCAAACGAGCTTGCTGGGCCAGTAGGTGGCGAAAAATGTTGTTATAAAAAATCAACCAAACTATTGAGGACGGTACATGACTTAAGTATAACTAAATACTTTAATAAATAAATGTATGAATAAATACATAAATAAATGAGGAAATAAATACAGAAATGTGTTAATAAATGTCTCAAATATATTACCACATTTATTTATTTCCACATATTTGTATTTATTTCTCTATTTCTGTGTCCTTATGCAGTGTTGAAGCCTGGTCATACTGAGGTCCTGGTTAGGGACCATGAGATATGAATTATGGTTTTATTTATTCTGCACAGCCTCACATTTATTCTAACACGTGTTGTGTTGCAAGAGAAACCCCCCAGTACCACTGAAGTGTTCTCAGATGATTTCCCCCCGAGCTCCAAAGGAAACAGACGTTATAACCCGGCCTAAAGAAAGAACCTTAAATATTGTCATACAGAATAATTGTTTTATCAATGACCTGATCAACGCTGCCACCTACTGGTGTAAAAAGTTCTGATTACATTCTTGAGAGGTGAGATGAAAACTTTAAAATAAAGTCCTGGACATGAACAGAGTATTTCAATGACTATAAAGATAACTGTGGATTTGTACTTGAGTATAACTGAGTATGGGAGTATTTATGATTTAATATCAACATCATCAAAAAACACAATGTCCAGAAACTTATTTAATAATTTGGGGGTTTTATTTATTCAGTGAATCACTTTTTTTTTAAATGATTCAAGTTCTTTAGTTTTTCATTGTTTTCACTGAACTTGATCTCTGTCTCTTCTGATGAGCAGAACTTGAACCCGAGTCAGAGCTGAAAATCTGTTCAGATTCCCACTAAAATAGATTTTCCCAATCTTTTCATTTCTTCTGTCACAAGCTCCAAACCTGCTCTGACTCTCATCCTCTCTTTCTGCTGCTTGTTTGTTTAACTTGCTTGTGATGCTAATGGAAATAGTGAGACTTTCCCTGGCATGAGAGGGAGGAAACAGGAGATAAGGGAAGTCTGCAGTTTGGCCTCCATACCTTTCAGTGTGCACTGCGGTGGGAAACTACTCAGTTCATATTCATACAAACTCCAATACACATCAGAGAAATGTAAGCTCATTGAAACTGTACAAACACCGGTAACAAGACAACTTCAACATATTGACTTTTAGTCTGATCATGATCAATTGTAAGGGTCTAGAAAGGTGCTGTGAAATAAATCGAACTATTATTATTTAGAACTTGTTGTTATTATCAATTGGATTTTCTTATTTTTCTTCTCATGATGATAATTATTTTTGATCATATTCACATTATTGATTCATTCTTGGATGATGATGATGATTTAAACTGACGCTTACATGCGTCTCTTGAACTGTTTCAGTTTCAACCTGTCTCCTCCGCCTCCTCCTCCTCCTCCTCCTCCACACACACTCGATCTAAATTAAAAGGGAAAGAGAACGAGGACTCGATTAGTTAAAAGCTTTTCTCGGTTCGGATCAGACTGAACTGATTTCTCTTCTGGTTCCTGTCTGAACTCGAGCCATGTTCTCCCGCTACGTGCTGGTGATCGTCTCTCTGGTGGATCTCCTGTCGGACTTCAGAGTGTCCTGCTGTGGTGAGTCTGATATTTATAGACATGTGGCTCGGTCCAAGGTTCATGTTTTATATTTTATATTCTCAGAGCGGATGAGAACAAACAGACACGAGGGCGTGTCTCGACTCATCGTTAGATATAGTTATAGTGTTCTTAATACTTGTATATATGTCTCTGTATGTATGTATGTATGTGTGTGTGTGTATGAGTGTGAGTCAGTGTATCCATGTATATGCGTGTAACCCAGATCTCCTGGGCCTGAGTTCGTAAACACACAAAATATTAAAATGATCTCAGAAGAATATCTGAAACGAATCTTTTCTTTTGTTTAAATTCCTCTAATTAATATTAAAGACCACCACAACTGTATTTTAAAAGTCAAAACCTTCACAGGTGTTTATTTACAATATAAAATAAATGAAATTGTTGTGAGCTCCTCTCTCAGGAAGTAAAATATTTACAAAATAAAATGCATGCACAACAGTTATATGAAATGTAACTAAAGGAAGGTCTCTTTAAATTGTTTAACCCGTTCCTATGAATTCTCAATTCACCCTTTAATTCACTTAAAAAGGTTAAATCAAATCTTTAACTTTCACAGGTCTCTGAATCTAAACAAAACAATAATCAACTTTAAATTAACTCACAAACATCACATGTGGACCAGAAATGATAAAACTCAACACTCAGTTGCAGGCCTGTAGTGATGCTCGGGCTCGGTGAGGCCTGAAAACTATTATGGCCACTTCACTCAGTCAAGAGCATAAAATAAAAGCATTGCATTGTTATATCAGTTCGATAGTCACAGGTCAAAACGAGGAGCAATAGGGCAATGACAGTCACAGATAAGGGTGATGGCAGTCACAATCCAAACACAGGCAGAACACAACAATGAAAATCCGGGGAAGAATAAAAAGCTATTATATCCCAACACGTGATGCTATGCTAGCGGGTGGCTAATTACATTACACTTCGGTCTTTTCCACTACAACATTAAGTTACAGCTCATGATTTAAGGCATACACATTGTATTTACCTTTGGCAGGTTACATAGAAGAGTTATATATCAGGACCACGAGCAGTCGACCTCGATGACACCTCTTAAATGTTTCCCACAGCACTACACGTTTCCTCAGGACTCCGGACAAAATCTCTCTCTCTCTAACTCACCTGCTCAAAGCACACTGAACCACCACCTGAACTTCATGTCCCTCCCCATACCAGACGGATGACTTGGACTGGCTGTGAATTTACTACTACCCAATGAGAAATGCAGAAACTGAATGACTGACACACAACTGAGAAAAAGTTAGATTTCACATTAAAAGCACTCAAATCAAGTGTCTCGTCTTCTCAATCACAGAGCCTCTTAACCACACATCTATTTATTGATTTACTTTTTTAACTGTAAATAGCTAAACTTATTAACTGTACATACTATATTTATTACATTTTATCCCGTATTTAACCTTATTTTAACTACTATTTTTAATAATATGAACTTATCTAATCATCATGAACTTTCTCTTTTAATACAACATTTGTTATGCTATTTTGAGATAAATTTTATGCACTGTATCCTAATGATTCTATACAGGGCTACATGCGTATACGTGTTGATGTGTATCTATGCATGTGTGTGTGTGTGTGTGTGTGTGTGTGATGTGTGTGTGTGTTTGTGTGCAAATAAAGTTTTAATAATAAACAACTTAGCCTTTTGATATTGTATTTTGAAGTTGTTAATAGAAGAAGACAAGAATGGAGTAAGAGCATTATTAGTTTACCCCCCCCACACACACACTCTTCAATATGAATATGTAAAGTAGTGCAAATGCAATAGACAGTATATTATGTACAGTGTGTGATAAGGTGAAGTATGAAACTGATGCACCACTGTTAAAAGATACAGTTCAACTCTAGATGTGTCTCTTCAGTGTCTCATCTGCTTTCAGGGTGAATCTGAATGTTTTTTTTTTACAGATTACAACTGTGCAAACAGACCAGTGTTCAGTCCGTCCAGACTGGTGGTGAAGCACGGCGACCCGACCTCTGCCACCTGCTCCCTGTGCCCGTCGTGCCCAGATGGCATTTTCGATGTGGAAAAAGCGGTTGGATCCAACGTGAAAAATGGAAGAACGATCACATGGACGGTTGAAAAAATGATGGAGTGGAAAACGACTCCAAAGTGTTTCTATACTACCAAAAAATAATATCCAGTGTTGCACTCCGCTGAACGTTATCGTGTAGAGTAAGTCCACTTCTATTTGTAAGATTTATACTCTCTCTCTCTATCCATCCATCCATCCATCCATATATCCATCCATCCATCTATTTGTCTGTCTCCACAGAGCCTCCAGACCTGGTCTCCATCAGCTTTTTGAATCAGTCCGGGCCATTGTTCGAGTCCCGTAACTCCACTCTGCAGTGCGAGGTGCAGAACGTGGCTCCGATTAGAAGCGTCCACGTGACCTTTTTCAGAGGTCAGACAGAACTGGGCCAGAAACGGCCCTTGAGTAAACCACAGGAGAAACCAGTGACTGAGGTCTTCTCTCTGAGCATCTCCACCACTAAAGAAGATGATGGAGCTCAATACTGGTGTCAAGTCGAGCTGGAGCTGGGACCTGGTGGACCACAGACCCCTCAGATGGTTGCGTCAAACAAAGTGACTGCTACTGTCCACTGTGAGTCTGATAACAAAGAATGTGTGGCTGGGAAACTGGATGGAAGCTAGATTAGACCAAAAAGGGGTCTAGAAGCTACAAGGGGACTAAACTGAACTAGAGATTAATCAGATGTTCATAAACACATCTCCAGATCAGAGTCGGTTTCCATCTGCAGCACCGTGTCGATTCATTACTTGTTTGTCTTTCTCCCACACAGATAAACCCAAGCAGCTGGCGCCATCACCTCCAGATCTGATCACCCTCACACAAGGAGATCTTCTAGAACTGGACTGCACGGCCGTGGGGAACCCCAGCCCCTCGTACACCTGGACATCCCTGCCGGACGGCGTCCCCCCGTCCAACAGCAGCATCCTCACCATCCAGTCTGTGGCTTCTGGGCACGAGGGACTGTACACCTGCTCTGTCAGCAACAACGTGGGCACAAACACTGTGATGTTCAGGGTGGCTGTCAAACGTGAGTTGTTCATTCCCTGTCCAGTTCCTTCGTTACAGCTGTGGTCAGACCTGCACTGAACTTCAGATGTTCCTCTGGAATTATCCGGCCGGCCCTGTAGTAAAAACTCCTGAGAATGTCCAAGCGAGTCCATGTGAGCCCACAGCAGGGTACTGTCCGAAGAATTCGCTGCGAGCAAGTGGGCGTGTCAATGACATTTCGAATCTAGTAAACAAACAAAGATTCAAAATCAAAACAAATATCTCACGAACACACTTGGAAAGTGGACATTCGAGAAAATTTGGGTCAAATGAGCTGAGACAAGTCATAGGACCGTGGTAAGAATTGTGACATTTCCTCAAACTGTGGAAACATTGAGGTGTGAATCATTAAGGTTCATCCTTCGCCAAAGGAGACAATGTTGTCGTAACTCCACTGTGCATTGTCCTATCACCACCAACCATCTGTCACATGATCAGAGTCCAAGACTGAACAGCTCTATGTGTCAACATTTCCTCAGTGTCATAGCGCAACCAACTGATTCGCCATGAAACAGGAAGTACTTTGTAAATCCACTCTGCATTATCCAACCGGCCCCCAAATACTGAACTATGATCACAATCCTGACCTGAACAGCTCCATATGTTAATATTAGTGCAGGGTCATAACGCCACCTACTGATTAGTGTGAAAATGAAGTTGTTGTAACATTGTCCAAATGACACAAAATTGCTCACGCTACAGCAGATCCCCTACTTTGAAAGATCTATCAGTCTGTATGTAATAATAGGTATGGCGCCACCTACTGGCAGCAGGAAGTAAGCTTTGTTTTACAGCTATCATTCGATTTACATAAAATTTCCACCGTGTGATCTGCAATTGATAGCATGGACCTAAATGTTCAATTAGAGTAAATATACTAATAAAAACAGGGGCAGAAGCTACAGGTCAAGTTTGGATGTGCATGCTTTATGCTTCATATGTGAAAGGAAGGATCCGGATAATGTCTAAAAAATAAAAGTTCATTGTTGCCGTGTTGATGATACATGTTTTGACATGGTCTGATGTTGAATCTACTACTTTCCTCTTCTTTCTCTAGCCTACATCATCCCGTACATAGTACTGGCTGTTCTTGTGGTTATCGCCTGCTTGATGGGAGGAGCCTTCTTTCTCTACAAACGAAGCAGACAACACAAGGCCGTACCCACTGCAGAGCTGTAGAGTGAGTCTGTGGGAAGGTGCGACAAGTGTGTGGAGAAGTTGTGTTGTGACACGCTGCAGAGCTGGTGTCGGACTCGTGGCCTGAGTGTCACATCTCTCTCGCTGTCATTTGCTGTCGTCTCTCTACTGACCACATAAAATGCCCCAAATGAGTTCAGTCTCAACTTGTGTGAGTGTCTGTATCTCAGGTTTAACACATACTCATGGTTTAACATTGGTTTTAGGCCAATTTATACATTTCAATTCACAGACGAAACCACATTGTTGGACAAAATTTTGAAAAATGATTCACATATTCTTTCACAGTGAAGTTCCCAAATGTATTTCTATGACTTGTTGAAGTTAAGTTGAACACTAAACTGTATTTTGTGAGTAACCCAAGGAAATTCATATTTTATTTGGTGAAAGAAAGATCATCTCTCTCTTTTTCTGTTTTCAGTGAATGAACAGATAGTGGGTCGTTAAAAATCCTGTGTAAATGTGAAGCTAATAAAGTATTTGGTGGCTAAATGGGTCACTTGTTGTGTTTATTATATATATATATATATTTTTGTAATGGAACTAATAATCTCTGAGTGTGTGTTAGTCTATGTTCTGTCTGGAGCGTCCAGCTCAGATCCATCTCTACTGACGACATAACGCTGTTAAAGGAAATCACAAATATACATATATATTTTAAAGTTCAGTTTAAAGTTCAAAGAAAGAAATGAAGCAGACCTGATGTGTGCTGGCTTCAAGTTCAAAGTGTAATGCATGAACAAATACAGAGACATGGCATTTTCTGAATATTACAGCAAATATCAAAAACATCGGGAAAATCGGAACATGAAATATTCAAAATAGAAAAATACCTGATTACACAGCATGATACACACATTGAAAACATTCACCCAACAAAGAGTGACACCTCCACCACAACACACACAGCTGCCAGCACATCTGGACGCCCCCACCAGCGTGCAGCCCCCACATTACAAAACCTGTCCTGACCTGGAAAAGTGGTTAAAAGAAATTAAGCAGAAACAATGTTTGCTGGCTTCAAGGCCAAAGTGTCATGAGCGAGCCGCCCCGCCCCCTCTACTGTCCAAACCCGGAAAACCAGTGTGATAACAACCCAAAGAAGAAACAGACCGCAAGACGTCATCGAAAATACAACCTCTGCAAACAACACCAGAAAATGACACATGCATCACACACTCCCCTTCAACACAGCCAACAGTAACATCACATATCATTATCAATGTTTATAAGTAGTCAACAAGGGCATATAATGCAAAATATCAGCAATAGCATGGACAACAATCTCGGCTGGGCCCTCAAACAGAGTTGGTCAACATTTTGTTATAATTATTTCAGCAACGACAGATAGGAAGTGTAAAAAACATTCTATTTTCAAATTAAGTTAATTTTTCAAAAAACTAAAACAAAGAACCATAATCCTTCTAATTTTCAAAATATAAATATAAGCAAAAATAAAAATGTCAACGAATAAACATCATAAATCATCAGTGTTTGAGTTTGTAAATTAACAGGATTACACAAAAACCACTGAACTGACACCATGACATTTTGTGGAGGGATGGGACGTGGTCAAAGGAAGAATACACACAGGAAGTTTCCCACAAACTTAACTCAATGCGTATATGGTTAATTCCACGTGACAGCAAACAAGCACACAACTGCAGCTGAAACTGAGGTCTGACTGACTGCGTGGATGGTAAAAACTTGAGGGATGATAATGCAAGCACATGACAAATAGTGCTGCAAATTGCACGACACAAAACAATACAATGCAGCAATGTGGCAAAACACCAATCTAGAGATTCAATGTTATAATAATAAGAGAAGCGTAAAAGTGGTTTGGTTGATTATGAAAATGTGGTGGAACAAACTACAATCTGGTGGCCGCCATCATCTTGAGAATTAACTGGACACGCTGCTTTGACATATTACATAATACTTATTAGCCCTGGTGGAGGTATGGACTGTCAGAGCAACATTCTAGTTTCATGTTAGCAACAGATAAGAAAGATGTGTAAAGGCAATGGGAGATGGAACTCTTGGTTTATTATGTTACATCCAATACACTTCCATGATTATTAAGAGACTATTGCTGCTCACAAATTAAACTTGTGAGTTTGTGATTACAAAGTCATGTACATTGTGTTTAAGTTGTGAGAACATTGCTGTAAGGCAAAGTTTTACTGACGTTACTGTCAGTATCTAGAAGCCACAGTTACACAATCTCACCTATTAACAGGCGAGTCAAATAACACAGGAAATGCACAGAGTTCTTTTTTTAAACTAAGAATAATGAGGAAACTGTTTTTTACAAGTTGAGATCTGACAAACCGTCCCACACAGACAACCAGACCATTCTGACTCAGTATTTCTTTTTCTAAGTGATAGATTTTTACCATTTATAATTATAATTTTTGATGAGCTTTCATTTAAAGTCATACTTTCTGTTGAGTAGCTGAAAGACAACACTGGCCATGTTGTCGAAAGGAGCTGAATGTGTGTTCATGGGTTTGTTCCTGTACATCTCAGGTAAGAATTATCGTTT
>CM028858.1:23038699-23058174 GCA_016801935.1 Platichthys stellatus
CTGATCCTTATAATTTTCAAAATATAAATAGAAACAAAAATAAAAATGTCAACGAATAAAAGTCATAAATCATCAGTGTTTGAGTTTGTAAATTAACAGGATTACACAAAAAACCCTGAACTGACACCATGACATTTTGTGGAGGGGTGGTACGTGGCCATAGGAAGAATACACACATGAAGTTTCCCACAAACTTAACTCAATACGTATAAGGTTAATTCCAAGTGACAGCAAACAAGCACACAACTGCAGCTGAAACTGAGGTCTGACTGACTGCGTGGATGGTAAAAACTTGAGTGATGATAATGCAAGCACATGGCAAATAGTGCTTCAAATTACAGAACACAAAATGATACAATGCAGCAATGTGGCAAAACACCAATCTAGAGATTCCATGTTATAATATAATAGAAGCGTAAAAAGGGTTTGGTTGATTATGAAAATGTGGTGGAACAAACTACAATCTGGTGGCCGCCACCATCTTGAGAATTAAATGGAAAGTACAAAGTCATGTACATTGTGTTTAAGTTGTGAGAACATTGCTGCAAGGCAAAGTTTTACTGACGTTACTGTCAGTATCTAGAAGCCACAGTTACACAATCTAACCTATTAACAGACAAGTCAAATAACACAGGAAATGCATGGAGCTCTTTTTTTAAACTAAGAATAATGAGGAAACAGTTTTTTACTAGTTGAGATCTGACAAACCATCTCACAGAGACAAGCAGACCAATCTGACTTCAGTCTTTCTTTTTCTAAGTGATAGATTTTTACCATTTATAATTATAATTTTTCATGAGCTTTCATTTAAAGTCATATTTTCTGTTGAGAAGCTGAAGACAACACTGGCCATGTTGTCTACAGGAGCTGAATGTGTGTTCATGGGTTTGTTCCTGTACATCTCAGGTGAGAATGATCGTTTATTTCTACAACACTAACTGTGAATCGTAATAGAACCGTAAAAAATTCAAATGTTTATCAGCATATTAGTCAATTGCAGATTGATGGAAGAAAAATATATTTTCTCAGATTCTGCTCTTCACATATATTACAGCAAATTGTTATTTAAAATGTTTTTATGTACAATTTATCTACTAGAAGTTAAGAACTATAAAAATGCTTTTCTGTTAAAGGGGTTGGAGCAAACAGCATCTGTGCCTTAAAAGGTTCATCAGTGGATCTACACTGCTCAGCTCAACGTCCCACATCAAGCAGGAAATGGTTCACTGCTCGATGGAAGGGCAACAAGAAGGTTCTAGATCAGATCGTTGCAGACGGAAAACGTGTGAACATATCTGAAGAGAGCAACTTCACTATGACGATCAATGATCTGAGAGAGAGTGATAAAAACACTTACTGTTGTAGAGAAGTTAATGATGAACAAACTAAATGCCAGGGTGGAGTCATTCAGCTCCTTGTTGCAGGTACAGTTGTTCAGTTATTTATTATATATTTATTGCTGTGAAAATAACATCAGTGCTTTAATTCTTGTTTTATTCAACATTATCTCAGACCTGCAGGTGAAGGTGTTTCCTGCCAGAGGAGAACAGACAGTGCCACTGATGTGCAGCAGCAGTTGTCCTCTGACTGAAAGACCTGTGGTCTATATCTGGTACAAGAACACAGAGTTTCTCTATGAGGACTTGTCTCCTTGGTACCAGGAGCTAATCAGCAGCGAGGAATCAGTCACATACTCCTGTGCTGTCAAAGGCTACGAGCATCTCAGAGCCCCTGAAGTCTCAGTGGGTGAGTGACAACATGTGGCTCCATATCCTGCTGCCTTGAATTGTAAAGGTTGTGAAAAAATGTTCACCACAGAATGACGTTTTCTTTTGTCCAGATTCTCTCACATCAGCCTGCTTCACTGTGACCTATGCTAAAGGCAGAATGTGCTCAAATCAGCAGAGACCAGAAGATGAGCCGTGCTCCATCACATATCCCAGAGGTGAAGTTTCACAAATAATTACACACAAACACACTCCAACCCCATATGTCTCAATCCTTTAAATAATGTTTTCACAATTTAAAAGATCTACAGTGTTTCACCAGAGATCGTTAGTTACCTTACACGTTGAAGCCCGGTCATACTGAGGTCCTGGTTAGGGACCATGAGATATGAGTTCTGGTTGGGTTAAGGTTAGGATTGAATTGGTCAAGAATAGAAACGTGTATGTGTGTATGTGTACAAATTAACTAAAGAAAGTATGGATGGATTTTCACTCATCATTACGTGACAGGGATTATCCAGTAACTATTTGCTCACTCAAGTTATTAGCCTATCTCGATTAACGTGAAATAGATGAAGTGGTGAGAAGCAGTTTGTTGTTTTATTCTCTCTCAACAGAAGTTCATGTTCAAAAGACTGAATTCAGGGTGAATGTCAAATTGACCTGTAACACCAGCTGTCCACAGACGCAAGCTCAAACCATCAAATGGTACAAAAACAGTAAACGGGAGCCGGCACCACGATCAGTTCCCATCTCCTCTCCTGACTCTTACTCCTGTGCTGTAGAGAACTTGTTCTCAGATGAAGTTTGTGAGTATGAACCCGTTTGTTTTATAATTCATAAAAGATTTGAGTCAAGAGCCTGTAAAATAGAGAAAGATAAACTGTTTGATGATTTGTTTAAAATCTCTGTTTCAGGTATTCAGGATCCAAACTGCTTCAGAGTGAATTATGTCAACAGGAGGATCTGTGCTCTGCAAGGTTCCTCAGTGAACATCTCCAGTAAATACCTGCATCCTTACTAACAACAGTCAGAGTTTAAATCGTGGTATAAGAATGGGAGAAGTGATATGGCAGCTGGTGAAGAGTTGATAAGGAATACAGATCGTATTAAGTTTCATGAACTGATGAACATCCACATCCTGACAATCAATAAACTGAACAAGAATGACTCAGCAGAATACATATTCAAAACAGGAAGTGATGCAGGGAAATGGCCGGCTGTTCCTGGGGTGACTTTGGTCGTCACAGGTAGGTACAGTATTGAGATTAAATACCTGCATACTTTTGATAATAATAAGGCAACTAATTCAACAAACTAATTCCATTTACCCTTCTTGCTTATTTTGGGTTGTTTTAGAAGACACTTGTTCAGGAACGTCTTTATCAACTGACCAATCTCATCTTTCAGATCTGAGAGTGAAGTTTAGTTCTTCTGAGGAGGTGACCGAGGGGCAGAGAGTCACGCTGACCTGCAGAACCAGTTGTCCTCTGACGGACAACATGAACTACATTTGGTACTTGAACAATCAACCTCTGAATCTGACAAAAACACAAAGCAAGTACCTGGTTCTAGACCCTGTCAGCAGTGAACATGAAGGAAACTACGCCTGCAAAGTTAAAATGCATCAAAAGAGCTCTCATCAAAAGATGCTCACTGTCCACAGAAGAAGAAAATGGACTCAAACAGCCATTAGAATTGTTGCTCTTCTCCTGGTTGTAATACCCACCTCCATCTTCTTGTGGATCAGGTGAGCATCACTGTACTCTGCTTCAAAACAATGACTTTCACATTCTCTTTCACACTAACCTGGCTTCACCTATTCATTTCACTCTCTAGAAGAAAGAAGACTTCCATCCAGTCTCCTAGAACTGAAACCTCTGTCAACTTGGAGGAGGTAAAGCAGGGAATTTTAACAGTTTCTTCCATTAGACAAACGTCCTCATCTATTCAGAGAGTTCAACTGAGTCCAAACAGCAGCTTCAACCTTTGTTCTAATGAAACAGAGATGCATTGTCCCATATGTTCCATGAATGTTATATTTTACAATACTGTACATCAATCATGTTTATTTTCTCAGTACAATTCAGTTTTTAATTTAATGTACATCGAGAGTTATTCCAGGCAAATGCAGCTATATTGAACCCTCCCATTAATTTGACCTCCATTTGGAATCTGTTAATTTTATTAAGAGAATTTTAAATACACAGAAATAGTAAATAAAAATGTTTCTCTTGTCTTTCATCAGATAAGCCCAGATCATGAGTACGAGAACAACTCGGCTCAACCAGTAGAGGAGGATGATATTCTCTAAAGCAGCATCCAACTCCCCAACAACAGAGATGCTCTCTGCTCACAGATTCAGCCACATCAGCCCCAAGAAGAAGAGCAAAGCCCCTATGATGTTGTCAGCTTTACACCCAAAACAACACCTGAGTAAACATCTGTTATTACAAGTTATTCAGACTTTGTGACTACTTAGAATTTAAAGCTACCTAAGACCATATTCATTATTTTATATGTTTGTATTAATAGGCTACTTTGATTGTAATGGCATTTCCTTGACATGTTATCTGCTATGCTGAATGTAATTAAAGAGTCTTATGACGAATATGAATAAAACAGATATTTCTAATAAAAATAAGAATTATATAGATTTTTTTTATGTTGCAACTTGATTGACCACAAGTCTACAAATGCATTTCTATTTCCTCTTTCAGGCAAACTGGCCTGTTAGTGGAACTCTAAAATTAGCACATCACTTCAGACAAAGGCCTTGTCTAAACTACTGCAGACAACAAACAACGAGCTTGCTGGGCCAGTAGGTGGCGGAAAATGTTGTGATCAAAAATCAACCAAACTATGGAGGAAGGTACATGACTTAAGTATAACTAAATGTATGAATAAATACAATAATAAACAAACGTATGAATAAATACATGAATAAATAAATGTATAAATAAATACAAAGCACATTTATTTATTTCCACATATTTGTATTTATTTCCCTATTTCTGTGTCGGTATGCAGTGTTGAAGCCCAGTCATACTGAGGTCCTGGTTAGGGACCATGAGATATGAATTATGGTTTTATTTATTCTGCACAGCCCCACATTTATTCTAACACGTGTTGTGTTGCAAGAGAAACCCCCCAGTACCACTGAAGTGTTCTCAGATGATTTCCCCCCCCCGACCCCCCCCCCCCCCCCCCCCCCGAGCTCCAAAGGAAACAGACGTTATAACCCGGCCTAAAGAAAGAACCTTAAATATTGTCATACAGAATTATTTTTTTGTCAATGACCTGATCAACGCTGCCACCTACTGGTGTAAAATGTTATGATTACATTCTTGAGAGGTGAGATGAAAACTTTAAAATAAAGTCCTGGACATGAACAGAGTATTTCAATGACCCAAAAGAAAACTGTGTATTTGTACTTGAGTATAACTGAGTATGGGAGTATTTATGATTTAATATCAGCATCATCATAAAACACAATGTCCAGAAACTAATTTCATAATTTGGGGTTTCATTTATTCAGTGAATCACTCTTTCTTTTTTAAATGATTCAGGTTCTTTAGTTTTTCATTGTTTTCACTGAATTTGATCTCTGTCTCTTCTGATGAGAAGCTCCAAACCTGCTCTGACTCTCATCCTCTCTTTCTGCTGCTTTTTTGTTTAACTTGCTTGTGATGTTAATGGGAATATTGAGACTGAACCAAAGAACACGTGATTTCTGCCAGTTTAGATATCAGGTGTTTGATTCCCACAGAGCGTTTGTTCCTGTTGTTATTATCAATTATATTTTCTTATTTTTCTTCTCATGATGATTATTATTTTGATCATATTCACATTGTTAACTCATTCTCAGATGATGATGATGATGATTATTGAAACTGAGTCAGATCTGGTCTGGTGACATCACTGGGTTTTCCCTGAAGCTTCCGCGCGTCTCTTGAACTGTTTCAGTTTCTTTTTCAACCTGTCTCCTCCTCTTCCTCCTCCTCCTCCTCCTCCTCCTCGTCTACGCACACACACACACTCACTCACTCGATCTAAAGTAAAAGGGAAAGAGAACGAGGACTCGTTTAGTTAAAAGCTTTTCTCGGTCCGGATCAGACTGAACTGATTTCTCTTCTGGTTCCTACCCGAACTCGAGCCATGTTTTCCCGCTACGTGCTGGTGATCGTCTCTCTGGTGGATCTCCTGTCGGACTTCAGTGTGTCCTGCTGTGGTGAGTCTGATATTTATAGACATGTGACTCGGTCCAAGGTTCATTTTTTATATTTTAAATTCTCAGAGCGGATGAGAACAAACAGACAGGAGGGCGTGTCTCGACACATAGTTAGATATAGTTAGAGTGTTCTTTATACTTTTATATGTATATGTGTCTCTGTATGAATGTACTTGTGTATGTGTGTGTGTGTGTGTGTGTGTGTGTGTGTGTGTGTGTGTGTGTGTGTGTTTGGGTGTGTGAGTGGAAGTGTGTGTGTCTGTGTCTGTATGTGTGTGAGTGAGTGTGTGTGTGTAACTAAAGTAATAATAATAAAGTTTTGATCCTAAACAACTTAGCCTATTGATATTGTATGTTGAAGTTGTGAATAGAAGAATTCTAGAATGGAGTAAGAGCATTATTAGTTGAAAACACACACACACATACACAGGCACACACATACACACACACATACACACACACACACAAACACAAACACACACACACACTCTTTAATATCTTCAATCTTTAAATATGAAAATGTAAAGTAGTTCAAATGCGATAGACAGTATATTATGTACACTGTGTGATAAGGTCAAGTATAAAAGTGCACCACTGTTAAAAGATACAGTTCAACTCCTGAATGTTTTTTTTTACAGATTACAAATGTGCAAACAGAACCGTGTTCAGTCCGTCCAGACTGGTGGTGAGGCACGGTGACCCGACCTCTGCCACCTGCTCCCTGTGCCCGTCGTGCCCAGATGACATTTTCGATGTGGAAAAAGCGGTTGGATCCAACGTGAAAAATGGAAGAACGATCACATGGACGGTTGAAAAAATGACGGAGTGGAAAACGACTCCAAAGTGTTTCTATACTACCAAAAATAATATCCAGTGTTGCACTCGGCTCAACATTACACTGTACAGTAAGTTCACTTCTATTTGTAAGATTTATACTCTCTCTCTCTCTCTCTCTATCCATCCATCCATCCATCCATCTATTTGTCTGTCTCCACAGAGACTCCAGATCTGGTCTCCGTCAGCTTTTTGAATCACACCGGGCCGTTGTTCGAGTCCCGTAACTACACTCTGCAGTGCGAGGTGAAGAACGTGGCTCCGATTAGTAGTGTCCACGTGACCTTCTTCAGAGGTCAGACAGAACTGGGCCAGAAGCGGCCCTTGAGTAAACCACAGGAGAAACCATTGACTGAGATCTTCTCTCTGAGCATCTCCACCACTAAAGAAGATGATGGAGCTCATTACTGGTGTCAAGCAAGGCTGGAGCTGGGACCTGATGGACCAAAGACCCCTCCGATGGTTGCGTCGCAAAACGTGACCGCTACTGTCCACTGTGAGTGTGATAACAAGATTACATTAAATCTAGCAAATGGATGACCATGCAACTTGGTGGCAGGATGTGGTAACCAACAGAGATCTGATGCAGATCCAGGAATTGTTTCATCACTTCCTTCAACAATGTGAGATAGAAGATTTTAATGATTTCCAAGATAATTATTCATGCATCTTTAAAATAGGAGCTAGAATGTGTGGCTGGGAAACCGGATGGAAGCTAGATTAGACCAGAAAGGGGTCTAGAAGCTACAAGGGGAGTGAACTGAACCAGAGATTAGTCAGGTGTTCATAAACACAGCTCCAGATCAGAGTCGGTTTCTATCTGCAGCACCGGGTCGATTCATTACTTGTTTGTGCTTCTCCCACACAGATAAGCCTCAGTTGCTGGCTCCATCACCTCCAGATCTGATCACCCTCACACAAGGAGATCCTCTAGAGCTGAACTTCACGGCCGTGGGGAACCCCAGCCCCTCGTACACCTGGACATCCCTGCCGGACGGCGTCCCCCCGTCCAACAGCAGCGTCCTCACCATCCAGTCTGTGGATTCTGGGCACGAGGGGCTGTACACCTGCTCTGTCAGCAACGACGTGGGCACAAACACTGTGATGTTCAGGGTGCATGTCAAACGTGAGTAGTTCATTCCCAGTCCAGTTCCTTCGTTACAGCTGCTCTCAGACATTCACTGAAGGTAGAGAAGCTTTTGGTCCCAGGTCTTCAGCTCCTCTTTTGTACAATAGCCACAGGTGCTGGGAGGTAGAATAAAAGGTTTGTTGAAGCATCAGCAGGTGTGTAGACATTTCTTTGGACACTCCGTCACTTCTGTCCAGTAACTAACGATCAGAATTCCTTTATAGTAATCGTAAGCTATGCATACAAACGGAATTATAGGTACTACTTCTCGTGGTGCATAAATACACACACAACCACACAACAACATCGAAAAACGAGGGCAGGCGCCACAGGTCAAGTTTGGATGTGAATCGGCTTATCATACTTTCTGCGTTCTTCAATATGTGAAAGGAAGGTTCCATCTAATGTCTGGAAACTGTTACAGAAAAAAACAAATCTGACATCATGTCTAAATATGTTTAACGTTTGTCACTGGGATGTGAGTCATGGGGGGAAAAACCACATGCCTGCTCTCACTTCTGCTTTCTCACTGTAGTCGTGAACTGACTCTTACCCGTGTGAAGTGAAGAAGGAAGTTCTTTGTGTGTGTTGATGATATTTTTTTGACATGGTCTGACGTTGAATCTTCTCTGTTCCTCTTCTTCCTTTAGCCTTCATCCTCCCATACATAATAGTTGCTGCTGTCGTGTTTATCGCCTGCTTGATTGGAGGAGTCTTCTATTTCTACAAACAAGGCCGGATGGGAAATTACAACCTGAAAGATGTTTTCCGTTTTCACAAACAACACGAGGCCGTACCCACTGTGGAGCTGTAGAGTGAGTCTGTGGGAAGGTGTGACAAGTGTGTGGAGAAGTTCTTTTGTGATACGCTGCGGTGTTGGCGTCGGACTCGTGGCCTGAGTGTCATCTCTCTCTCTCTCTCTGTCATTTCCTGTCATCTCTCTACTGACACAAAATGCCCCAAATGAGTTCAGTCTCAACTTGAGTAACCTGAGTACTTCAAGGACCTGCCTGTTTCTCAGGTTTAACACATACTCATGGTTAAACATACTTCAATTTATACATTTCACTACACACACAAAAGCACATTGTTAGACTTAATTATTCACATATTCTTTCACAATGAAGTTAGCAGCTGTATCTTTCTGACTTGTTTAGGTTAAGTTGAACACACACTGTATTTTGTGCGTTACCCATGGAAGTCAGTTTTGGTGAAAGTTGGTGCAAGAATGATCGTCTCTCTCTTTCTTTTTTCAGTGTATGTACACAAGAGTTAAACATCCTGTGTAAATGTGAAGCTAAGTATTTGGTGGCTATGTGTGTTACTTGTTATATATTCAAAACTTTGAACTAATACTAATAATGTCTTAATTTGTGTCAGTCTATGTTCTGTCTGGAATATCCAGCTCAATTTCACATACTGAAGACATAACGCTGTCAAATGAGGTCAACAATTTACATATGTATATATATATTTTAAAAAGGTCAATAATTTAGACAGCATCACTTTACCAAATTTTACAAAATGACACCGTGTTGTGTAATCAAGCTCTCGTGGTGATTTTTAACAAACAAAATCGTAACTAATTTCGTCCACATACAACCTCTAATAACAAGACCTGGCGAAACTGAACAACAAGGTTTTTTATTCACTATCGATTGCAAACGTTTGCACCACAGTGTGTCGTCAGAATCAGTGCAGAGAGTGAGTCAGTATAAAGCTCATGAATGAAATTTCCTCATGTGTTCAAGAGAAACATTTCATCACCAAAGAGGCTTCCAAGCTCCAAGTTCGCAAAATCAGATTCATAACTCGTGGCCAGGAGTTATTATGTTTAATAAATGTCCCCAGAGGGCTCAGTTGAGGTAAAAGTTAATTATTTTTTATACTCCGACCGATGTACAGCCTTGAATCGGTTTGTCTGATTCTGCTTTTCAAGCTTCTGTGGTCACTTCTGCTTTTTACTGTCATTTCAGTGGTTTAGAACAACATCCTGCCTCCTGTTGACACATGTGCTTTTCACGTACATGTACATCTTGTATTGTAGTTGTAAAACCAGTTTCAACTGCAGTTTCAAGAAGGATTGTATGGTTTCATTAATGGTGAATGTAGAGTGTGGAAGGATGATTTTAGCTTCTGTAAGTAAATTAAAACAGTTCAGATATCTTGATAATAAGAATAGATGTGAGACCCAAGCGTGAACGTAATCTTTAAAAAATAAGTCTGCCTGCCCTAAAGTGACGCCAAGGCTTCTTGATCGCCACCTGGTATCTGGCTGCAGTACTGCACCTCGCTACAGACTCTGTATTAGGGATATTTTTGGCTCCATGTCTGGATAGTGAGAGTGACTCTATTATCTTTATCCATGTTACTCATTTACTGAGGTTACTTAGAATTAGTTAAATAGTAAACCAGACAAACTACATGTATGTTGAAATCATTGTATAAATGTTAATCTGTGTCAGTGAATGTGCTGTTTTACTGTCACCGTCTTTTTTTGGACATGCCACTGCGAAGAACTTTATAATTTTATTTAGAGCTGTGCTGTCTACAAAACATTTACTATAATATGTGGAAGTTCTCACATTGAGCAAAGCAGCGATGTGTTAAACCTCACGGAAACTTTGTGTGACTCACAATAACCCACATTTCCTGTTGGTATGTGTGGTTGTGGGGCTATCTGAGGAGGTGAACTCTGTATGAATATGAACTTCACTAAAGAAATAATAAGATCTGACTGTGTTTGTGTTCTGTGAGCATGAATAAATGGTTTCACATCTTACGCTTTTATTCTGTTTTATTTTACATTTGATTAAAGTTTCCTGGAACAAGCCATCGTCCACTCAGAACACAAATATTGTCACAAAAAGAGCTTCAGGGAAAATAAAACAATGAGAAAACTCTCATCTGGTCGATACAATAATTAATAATTAATCACTTTGTTTGGAAAGACTGTAAATGACTCCATTGATCAAAAGTGAGAATCTGCTTTATCAAGTCTTTATCAAGTTTTCCATGTGTGACTATGAGGTACTGAAAGAAACAGATGTAGTAACTAACTAGAGTTTTCCTGTTGAGTGTGATTCCTCTTTATTGCTGATCTCTGAGGCTTTTACAGGAAGTCCACTGCAGAGGCTGTTTGAGGTGGAGACACTAACAAGTTGTCTTCATCCTCTTCCTCGTCTCCTCACAGAGAGGAGGAGAGGAGAACAGATCAGAGCCTTAATGACTTGCTCATTTACTTCACTGTGTTGCGTGTGGAAATCAAAGGAGAGGAGTCGTCGTTCTCAAGTTGAAATTAATCAAGTTTATTCAGAGGTCACAGGTCAGGAAAACGCGGTGTCCAGCAATTGAACATGCATGGGTCTCTAGTTCTACGCAGGAGGCTGCACAGAAAAAGAGGCGCTTAAACAGAGTGTGCACATAGGTTATATATCGATATATTGGGCGTGACAGGGGTTCTTCTTGGATTGGTCGAAACTAGATGGAGGCTGCTGCATCTAGACGGGACAGTGCCTCATCCTCTTGGAATGTCGCGTGATGAAGATATCGTACGTGCACTCCATTGTCGTGGTTAACAGAGGTCATAATGTTCCTGTGTCAGTGCAGCTGCCTTAGTGTGTTGTGGGGGAGAGATTTTAGCCAAGGTCTGCTCCTTATCTACTGTTGGTGTTCTACTTTGTGTGTGTGTGAATTAAAACAGGAAGCTGGGATGTGTGGTACAAAGTGTTGACTGTTCTGCAGAGTGTATTAATAAGGTATAAGGACATGGTATGTGTATCTGACCACACGCTAAAGTGTGTATATTTCAATAACTGTAGACTTTAGGATAGATTGGTCAGACCCAGTGAGGAAGCACCTGAACGTGTACATGTATGTATACCCACACATGTATCTGTATTGGTAATTAGTTAGTAAAAAGTATCTATTTATATATATATATATTTTGTATAATAAACTACATTGTATTTTAGTTTTTAAAATTGATTCACTTGTCAATCTGCAAAGTGATGGTAAGACAACACTCATAGGTATATATACAGTAATTTATACAGTAATATATATATAGATTTATATATTTTTTACTTATATAGCTGTATATATATAGTTATAAATCCCTATTGATCCACCACGTGCTGCTGTAAACTTCAGTAAAGATAAAATAACCCACTGCGCCCTCTGATGACGTGTATCCGCTGCGTCGCTAAGAGGATTATTGTAAACCTCTTTGCTGTCTCCGCTGAACGGCTCCACTCTTCCCCCGGTGCCGTGTTCGATTCCCCGGGTGGTGTTGAAGCAAAGGAGGCGGGAGGATGAGCTCCGGAGCCGGCCTCGACTACAGCGTGTGGGACCACATCTACGTGTCCGATGACGAGGACGTGGTCCACCCGTACGTGGACACACCGAGCCTGTTCCGGATGAGACACCGGGTCAGCGGTTTGTGTAGCTGTGACGTGTGGAGTCCCCTACCCGGTTAGTTTGACCAGTAGTTACTAGTAGTGAGTGACTGGTAACCAGACTAGTTAATACCCCCAGAGCTGCAGGTGTCACAGTTAAATCTGTCAGCATTCAAACATCCACCTGCAGGTGTTACAGTCAAATCTGTCACCCAACAAACATCTGATCCTACAGGTGTCACAGCTATAACTGTCCCTTATCAAACATCTGGACCTGCAGGTGTCACTGTTAAATCTGTCGCTCATCAAATGTAGAGAGAGTGTGTGTCACAGTTAAATCTGTCACCCATCAAAGGTTGAGATTGCAGGTTTTACAGTCAAATCTGTCACCCATCAAACATCAACCTGCAGGTGTCACAGTTTAATCTGTCACCCATCAAACATCTGATCCTACAGGTGTCACAGCTATAACTGTCCCTTATCAAACATCTGATCCTGCAAGTGTCACAGTAAAATCTGTCACCCATCAAACATCAAGACATGCAGGTGTCACAGTTAAATATGTCCCTCATCAAACATCTGGACCTGCAGGTGTCACAGTCAAATCTGTCACCCATCAAACATCTGGACATGCAGGTGTCACAGTTAAATCTGTCCCTCATCAAAAAAAATACTGGGTATTATGGAGTATTCCCCTATCAGTGAATACTCCATAATACCCAGTATGACTGCTGCTGTAACCACAATGCTCCAGTTCTGTTCAGCTCTGACTCTGGTTAATCAGCTTAACCTGTTGATGCTTTGTTGTTGTTAAGTAGTCTTCACTGACTAGTTGCCCCCCTGACTAGTTGCCCCTCCCCCCACATTCATCCTTACCTCTTCATCTCACTTGTGATTCTCTCAAATCCCACCACTCAGACGCGCTTGGAGAGGATGGCCGAGTTTCAGCAGAGAGGTGAAGATCTGGAGAACAACCTGGCTGAATGCAAGAGGTTGTCCGAGGAAGCCCAGGGACGACTGAGAGAGCTGGAGGAAGGACTGAAGGAGGGAGACGAGGAGGAGGAGGATGAGGAGAGGGAGGCTGAGCTGAAGAAGCTCCAGGCTGAGGCGAGAAAACTGAGGAAGGATGAAAAGACGTTTGCGAACATGTTGAAAGAACACCAGCGGGAGGAGAAGAAACTGCCCTGGAACGTGGACTCCATCAGCAGAGAAGGTTTCAACAAGGTAAGATCTGGATTCGGATGATTTAGGTCTCTTTGCTTTTACTTTCACTAAAGTTTAATAAGAATAAACCTTCACGCCAAGCCCTGCTTTAAAGGGAATGAGATTAGTGTGATTGGTTTATAATAATACTAAAAAGGACAAGCTTTATTCATATAGCATTTTGCTAACAAAGTTGCAAGAGGATACTTGGATAAAACAACAATAAAAGTTAACTTTTCAAGATGCAGCCTATCTGACCTCTGCTCACTGAGTTATTCCAGAGTTTGAAAGCCTGTCCTGCAAAAACCTGCTGGACTTAAATCACCAGTCGAGCTCTGGGATCGGTGTCATGTGACCACGCTTTCTTTTCTATTCCACTCAACCAAGACTCGCAAAACTGGATTTGAAGCCGCTCTGAATGCATTTGCACTTTGCATGTTTTGACTCGTCCAGATGCTCATTAATCTGTTTTCTCTATCTCTTCTTTTTCTAGAGTATTGTGAATATCCAGCCTGCAGTCAAGAAGGAAACCGAAGCTGAGAAGCTGGAGAAGCAGAAAAGCTTCGCTGAGAAGCACGTGGAGGAAATCAAGCACTTTGGTATGCTTCCCTCTGGATGAACTGGATGTTTGTTGAGTTTCGAACCCTGCTTCCTCACATTGTCCTCCTCTTTCAAGGATGACACATGCTTTTCCTGTAGTAGTGAAACCACATTAAATCCCACTGACTCTCAGGGTTCATGTTGTTTAGCCAATATAAGATAAAAGCTCAAATTAGGTTCACAGACTCAATTTTCTCAGCAACTGACACAGGAATAAAGTCATATTTCTTTCTGAAAACTCAGAATTTTCCTCAATAACAGAGTTTTCACTAAAGCTGCTTTCTCCTTCTTCGGTTCCTTATTATGGGTAAATCCCAAAATACACACTATCTAACAATTCCCATGATGTTACCAATAGCACTTCTGCATTAAGCTGTGAACAAACTGGATTTCAAACGCATGGAAAAAGCAGACAGGGCAGGAAATAATCTGGGTGGTGTAGTAAACAGAGAGTGCCGACACGTCCCACAGGCCAACGGCTGCATTCCACAAGGCTTATCAAGCATTCCATGGTGATTTACATCCCTCACTGTCCTCACACACACTTGTAGTATTTTACTGGGAGCAACATAAACTACAGTGAGAACATCCCATATTTCCTGAAAACATCAATTCCCCCTGCTCCCTTTTTTAGCCTAAGTTTAAATGTGTGTGTGTAAGGTGAATATGGAGCAGCGTAAATTTACCTCTGAGAAAAAAGAAGGAAATGAATGAATGGGGAGCGAATGTTTGGACCTAACTTCCTCGTTAACAATCTTTCAAAGTCAGCGGCCACAAACACACCCACACGACATGGTCACACTTAACAAAGCTTGTTGATAGCCACAGCTTTTTGAGTAAAAGTCCCTGTGACAAGTTTACTGACACAAGTTCCTCGTAAAATGGTGATTCCGTGGAAATTCTTACGTTAATTCTCCTTTTTTGTTTCTAGTACGACACGAATCATTCAGAAAAGGGAACCAGCTGGCATCAGTGTTTTACAGTATGACGCAATTTGACCTCTGAACATGTGAGCAGAAGCTGAGGGCAGCATTTGTCATGCTCCCTGTGTCTGTCTGTTTTGTGCACCAGGGATGTTGCGGCGGTGGGACGACAGTCAGAAGTATCTGTCAGACCACCCCCACCTGGTGTGTGAGGAGACGGCGAACAGCCTGGTCGCCGCCTGCATCGACTTCGAGGTGGACGAGGTGAGTCCTGCGAGGAGACGCTGTGTCCGTCCTCCGGTTGGAAGCGATGACTCCAGGGAGATAAAGCTGTGTGAACCCTTCCTTTTAGAAACATGCCCTGATGGAGCAGGTGGCGCACCAGGCCATCGTGATGCAGTGTATCTTGGATTTGGCTCGGACGGTGAAGGTCGACCCCAGAGGCTGCTTCAGGAAGTTCTTCTCAAACATCAAGGTGTGTTCCTGGGATCTCCTGCACCATGTCAGGGGACTGACACTGTTTACAACTGGAAGTAACGGGACCGGAAAGGACCACAAAGACTTATCCAATACTTTGGGGGGGGGCTGAGATGCATTAGCTCTTGTAGTGTAAATACTTGTGTTTCCTGATGCATCCGGACCAGCAGGTAATGGAAAGTAGACAAAGTATTCATCAAAATGTGGTCAGCAGGACACTGGAGTGACATTATAGACACGGATTTGAACCATTTTGTGTTTTTTTGTGGGAATCTGATTAAAACTTTGTGGGTTTTTTATTTGTAGTAACACAACAGAGCAACGCTTTACATGTAGCAGAAACAAAAACATAAAAAACTAAGTAAAAGCAAAAGATATTGAACACAAATATACAATAAATTAATTTATAAAAAGAACAAATGAAATGAAATCAGATGCAGTCTCCAGCCTTCTTCATATGGGAGTTTAGGGCTCATCAGACAAGCATTTTCACACATACAAGTTCACATCTGCAGTTAAACGATCTATTAAGATAAACTAAACCTCCAGAAACAACCAGTGATTCCTATTTAGAACATCCCACAGGATTGGATGGGGGAGGGTGTGGAGCATGTCTCTGCACCACAGGGTGGGACCAGGTCAGATGTCTTTGCGCCTGGTGCTGGACTCACTTGAAGGCAATTAAGAGACGCTCATCAAGATGTTTCTGGTTTGATAAGAGGAGGAACAGTTCCCTGGAGAAAGGACCAATGAGTCGAGTGCAGGAATTTACTCACTTAAGTTTCCAGGAAATACTCCAAGAAATTAGTTTCCATCAAAATGAAGACAGTGGACACACAAATCTAGTTTATAGTGAGATATTTTCCCAAACTTTTGTGCATCTAGACAAACCTATAACCACTTGCTAATCATCTTTGATTTAATACCTCAACAGTATTTCCAGTCTTCATTACATATCTGGGAACAAAGTGAATAAAAGGATGATAAGACATAAAGAAGTAACCATCTTGTTCATGTGTCAGACTGCAGACCAGACTTACCAGGATGCATTTCACCACGAGCTGGAGCTGCTGAAGGAGCGGGTGCGCAGCTGTGCACAGATTCGTATGGAGAACGCCATGCAGGAGGTGGAGGAGGAGGAGGAGGAGGAGGAGGAGGAGGAGGTGGAGGAGAGGCAGGAGAGACTGGGGAGACTGGGCCCCGGGGGTTTAGACCCTGTAGAGGTCTACGAATCGCTGCCTGAGGTAACGACAAACAAACACACACCCACACACAGAAACACAGTACTCACTTAAGTTTCCAGGAAATACTCCAAGAAATTTGTTTCCATCAAAATGAAGACAGTGGACACACAAATCTGGTTTATAGTGAGATATTTTCCCAAACTTTTGTGCATCTAGACAAACCTATAACCACTTGCTAATCATCTTTGATTTATTAATACCTCAACAGTATTTCCAGTCTTCATTAAATATCTGGGAACAAAGGGAATAAAAGGATGATAAAACAGAAAGAAGTAACCTTATGTTAACCGTCTTGTTCATGTGTCAGACTGCAGACCAGACGTACCAGGATGCATTTCACCACGAGCTGGAGCTGCTGAAGGAGCGGGTGCGCAGCTGTGCACAGATTCGTATGGAGAACGCCGTGGAGGAGGTGGAGGAGGAGGAGGAGGAGGAGGAGGTGGAGGAGAGGCAGGAGAGACTGGGGAGACTGGGCCCCGGGGGTTTAGACCCTGTAGAGGTCTACGAATCGCTGCCTGAGGTAACGACAAACAAACACACACCCACACACAGAAACACAACTCTTTTAATATGGTTATAAGTAAGGGTTAATATGACTTGCAATAAGTGAAACGTGATTTACTTTAAGTGATGAAATGACACTATTGTGACACTAGTCATGACAAAGGGTTTGTGAGACAACCACACGATTACAGGAACTAGCCCGGCTGATTTCCTTAAAATGCTGTAATCAAACCCTTTGGAAAGAGAAATGAAATTGTGACTTGATATTTAACACTAAACCTCAACAGATCTAACTAAAACAAAGAATTATTTGTTATGTAAAATTGAATCAAATGGCTTTTCTGCATCCTTCATTCTGTTAAATAAAAGTTGTTATATCTTCAGATATCGTTATATCTTGTTCAAAAAAAAGGGTCTTTAGTGACATGTAATATATATTTTACATATTGTTGACACCAGCTTGGTTCTAAATGTCTCTGTCTTTCGATCCATCCTAAGTTTGTTAGAGATTTTTCCGATTTACAGAATGAAAACAAAATTTTTCTTGTCACCATATTGCAGCCATCATCCAGTTCCTCCCTGTTGACCCCCAGGACTGAATTATAAGTTTGGATTCACAGTCGTTTTTAGTTCTTCTCTCTCCTCAACCCTCAGTTTCTGATCTGAACCTGAATATCCTCTTGATTGTTTAATTCATCCTCAGACGTCTTCAAGCCGGAGTCTTTCTCCTCGTCTCAGTTTAACATGGACATGCTTGTTCTGTTCTGTCTAATATTGGGAATATTTGATCTTTATCTTTTATAATTTGATGTATTATTTCAGTTGCTTTACTTGAAGTCAGGGTTTGTTTGGTCAATTGATTGTGTTTGGAAAGTGAGAAAAGTCATAACACAGCTCAGCAGGACAGACTGTTCTCAGTTCACAGCATCATCTAGTCGCCCTAAGTTTACACACGAGAACAAAGTGGGGTCTGTTCAAGAACAATAAAATAAAGTTCAAACTTAATACTTTTTTCTATTGTGCAGGACATACAGAGGGGCTTTGATGAGAAGAACATCCAGATGCTGCAGCAGGCGATGAGCAAGCTGCACCCGGAGGTGAGTGTTTGCACATGAGACTCAACGAGTGACTTTCATTTCAGTTCAGGAAAAATAAACTAAAAGAGGACGAGGACCAAACAACATGAAAATGTATCTGTTCATTCATTCACTCACTCTGTCGCTGTGCTTCTGTCGACAGGAAGGAAAATTCCACCTGAAGAGATGTATTGACTCTGGACTGTGGGTGCCGGAGTCAGGAGAGGGTGATGATGAGGAAGAGGAGGATGAAGAGGAGGAAGAGGAGGATGAGGACGAGAGCTAGAAATACAGGAAACAAATGAATCGAATGGGAGAAGGGATCATACACGTGTTCCTTCCCTCCATGTTGACTTCATCACTACTTCAGGATCACAGTGTATAATTTATATATTGTAGAAATGTGAATATTTAATAATTAAGTAAATTATTAAAAAAAAACTTCATAATGGCAGAGAAGAGTTTAGACAATAATACTTTGTGCATCAGAGTAAAAGATGAATGTATATTTGACAGTTTTTATTTTTAATAACTTGTCCTTGTGGCATGAAAACATTAAACTCACTGAGTCCAAAGTTCAGAAATCCTTCAGTACATATTTTGAACTTTTCATCATTTTATAGACAAGGTCAAATCCACTTAACAACATTAACATGTGATTGCGTCACAGGATCTCACAGGTTACACAACCTGTCCAGTGGGATCTGTTCTACTGGGACAATGGCGCCATCTGGTCTCATAACTCATAAACCACATCAGCAGCCTGAATGATGAATTATTTTATATCTTTAGTTATTTATTGAATTTACTCGTATCAATGGTTTGATCGAGTATCGTTGAAATCTAAAGTGATTTGAAGTTTGAGAAATGTTTCTATTGTAGTTAAATAGTTTTTGTGTGAAGTTTTTACCCACAATTTGTTGTGTTCTGTATCTGTGCTGGCAGCCGTGAGACAGTTTGTAAGTTGTGTTGTAGAACTTAATAAAACTAGAGTTTATTTTCAGTTGGTGAACTTTTCCTCTTGTTTTCTGTGAATCATGACTCATTTCTCATACTCCATATTCTCTCTCTCTCTCTCTCTCTCTCTCTCTCTCTCTCTCTCTCTCTCTCTCTCTCTCCGCCGCTCTGCT
>CM028858.1:23059136-23081756 GCA_016801935.1 Platichthys stellatus
CAGTATTTTACGGGTGTGACAGTAAAAATCTGTTTGTTTTTTTCCCGCTACGGCTTTAAACAGGTATCAGGTATCTGTTAAAAAAGAAACTGCCTGATTAAATAAAGATTAAATAAAAAAACAAACATTACTTTGTGGTTTAGATGCTGAAAAAGTCCATAATTAACTGAGAAAGAATTTCTATCTGAGCTTTTATTGAAGAGATATTAATATCTACTGTTGATGTCAAGTAAAGAAATTCCAAACTTTATCCCCTACTCGACTAGAAGTGAAACTTTTGTCAGACTTTGTTTGGTCTGACAAATGTTCCCTCAGGTTTGTCACGTTCCCCCTGAGGTGGTTGTGTACAGTAGCTTCACTTCAGTGCCGTTTTTAATTGTGTTAAGGCGTTGTTGCCATCTTCTTATAAGCGATCTGCTTTAGAAGTCACTGGAGCGTTCTCCTCGCTAATTCCCAACGCCGCTGTTATCTCCCTGTTTCTCTCTCTCCCCCTTTCACGTCTGAACGAGTGTGTAACTCCCCCTCTCTCTCCCTCCCTCTCCCCCCTCTCTCTCTCTCCCCCTCTCTCTCTCTCTCCTCTCGCCGTGGTGACACACTGTGAGTCTGCAGAGAGACAGAGGGAGGAAGATGGAGACAAGTGAAAAAAGAAAGACGAGGCCCAGCCCATCTTCCCATTGATCTTGAGGCGACCAAGGTGAGTGTGTGTTTTTATTCTTACATGCTGCGGCCTCCCTGTGTGTGTCTGTATGTCTGTGTGTGTGTGTGTTGATGTACATGTGTGTCTGTCTGACACAGGCATGATGGCAGGGCAGTCCTCATACATGCAGGCTGCCGGAGCGTGTGTGTGTTACCTTTGTGTGTGTGTGTGTGTGTGTATATATTGGGGTGCGGGGAGTTGTTACTGAAGAGCCGGCTGCATGTTGATGCATTGCTGCTTGGTTTTATAAGCTGCTTTATCTGTAGTGGAGGTTGTACTGCCACAGTCATGGTGTGTGTCTGTGTGTGTGTGTGTGTGCTCATATTTCTCATTGTCTGAGCATATGTATGTCACTGTGTCACTGTGCATTTGTTGATTTCTCCACACACACAAACACACACACCTGTTCTTCTTATTATTTCCAGCCCTTCTCCTTGAGTGGGGGTGTTCTCAGTGACCCTGGGAGAAAGTGGTCCCCCCCCCCCCCCCCCCCCCCCCCCCCCCCCCCCCCATTGTGTCTGTGCACCAGCTCAGTCATAAACATTCCGATATGCTGGAGCCGGTCCCATCCAATGGAATTAGGTCAGCTCAGACTGCTCAGAGTAATTATATAACATCACAGAGCCTTGGTGTTGCAGTGTCTGCTCAGAATTAGCTGAAGGTAAAGATCCTGCCAGGCCACAGACAGACACAGGGTTTTATCAGGTCTGTCTCTTTCTGACTCATTTATCAGTCCAGCAACCAATTGTCAGGATATAAGTAAACAGATTTAGATTGTATTCATAATTTCTCCATCAAGCTACTATCTGCTCCTTCACATACAGAATCTGCAAGGAGTGTTATGTTACTAAAGGACTTCTCTTGCTGTGGTAGAGGATTTTCTCGTGTTGAATGAGTAGAGGTGAATTCAGCCGATGATTCTCCTGCTCGGTCTTTCTCAGATTGCACAGATTAGATTCCTAATTGATCCCGAGGGAGATTTAAACTCTTTAATGTCTGTTTTCTTCAAAGGGAATCGACACAGGAGAGGGAACACTGAGACCAAACAAAGATGGACCCGGGGAACTCCAACCTGAAGTTCTGACCTCTGGATTTCTCAGAGCTCTTCTCTCTCTGCACAGTTTGGATCCAGTCGGACGATGGAAGTCTGATCTGAGACAGGAGGAGATCTGGTGAAATATCTTTTTGGGGATTCTTAATCATTGTGGAAAGTGGATTCATGTCGGATCAGGTTCACATCTGGGAAAAGCTCGTGCCAACAATTCTCCAGGTTGGATGATTATTCCTGAAAACATGGGGAAGTGTTTTCTTCAGCAGCGACATCATGAGCTCTGACCAGGACGTCTCGTTGGCTTGTGTAGCCAGAGGAGGACGACATGCACACACACTTTCTCTTCAACACAAACTTGTAGCTCACACAAATATGGAGTGAAACTTTGGATTTTTATTTCTTCCACCTTTGGCTTGGGGACAAAAACCACGAATCAGAGCACAGGTCATTAACCTCACACGGGACCTGGACCCTCAGTGGGCGCACACATGCACCAGAGAGCGAGCGAGGCGGTCGGCTGACTCTGAGTCAGCTCCAATGGGGGCCGGTGGCGACCCGGTCTGACCCCGGTTTGACCTTGCAGTGACCTCTGACCTCTCCGGTCCTGGCTCTCCACCTGCTCTGCTGCCTGGGTTCGGGAACGCTCCGCCCCGGGACCCAGAACGAGCCAATCAGAATGAAGAAGAGCCGCAGCGTGCTGTCGGTGACTGGAGAAGAGGTGAGAGTGTTTGTGAGTCCACAGCAGGTGGAGTGTGTGTTGTGTTGAATGTGTACCATGACATACTGACCCCACACATCCAGGCTCCCTTTGTTCTGGTTGTGGACGCACTGGGAAGTCAGAGTGGACGGCTCCCCCCCCAGCCCCCAGCCTCTGTCTCCGTCCTCTCTGCAAATGAGCTGTTGTCTTTAAAGGTGACGTCTTGGTTGAAGGACATAATCCGAAGCATTATTCAAGACCTTATTTATTGATCATGCTGAGTGAGTGCCCATACATGTGTGTGTGTGTGTGTGTCTGTGTGTGTGTGTGTCTGTGTGTGTGAGCATCCTTCCACATCTGGACGAACGCAGCATGGAAGCAACACGGCACTGTTGCCTAGCAACTGCTGCCATTCCCCCAGTGTTTTGTTGCCACGGTGCTGCAGTGCAGATCAGCCTCATCACACACACACACACACACGCACACACACATACACACACACACACACACACACACACACCGTCATGTCAAAACACACGCGTTGATTGTTTGTAACTAAATGTCTTTTTGTGGAGGTTTCACAATAGAAAATGTGACAAAGTGTTTAGTAAACATGTGTGGTGAATGTGCAACAATAACAACTGTGTGATTCTCTATTGTTAGATACACAATTTGTGTGTATATAAAGAAAGGTGGATGTTTAAAGATATGTAGATGTATATAAAGATATGTAGATGTATATAAAGAGAGGTATATGTAAATAAAGAGATGTAGATGTATATAAAGAGATGTAGATGTAAATAAAGAGATGTAGATGTATCTAAAGAGAGGTAGTAGTATATAAAGAGATATATATAAAGATGTGTAGATGTATATAAAGAGAGGTAGTTGTATATAAAGAGATGAATATGTATTTAAAGATGTGTAGATGTATCTAAAGAGAGGTAGTAGTATATAAAGAGATCTATATAAAGAGCTGAAGATGTATTTCTCTCCCTCCTCTGCCCTCCGTCCTGTCTCACAGGGAAATGGCGCTGATGGAACAGGTGCCGGGGAGAAGGCGGAGTCATCGCGCTACAGCAGATCTTACACATCTGGGGCCACCCTTGGGGCCGAGCTGCGCAGAGGGCGGAGCAGGAGACTCTCATCAAGTCTCCAGGTACTGAGAGGAAGCTAGGGGCCTATTAGCCTGCTGATGGAGGGGAAATACAGGAGGAACAGGAGCAGACAATCACAGGGGGGGAAAAAGGACAAAGACAGGAAGTCAAGGTGGAAACACATGAGGAGCCAGAACTAAAAGAAAAAAAGGGAACACAGAATCAAATCCAACATTAACCTCAACACGAGGATAACAGGCAAAGTAACAAAGAGTCCAAGATCGAAACTAAAATACTCCAAGTCCAGATTCACGACATAGTTCACCCTGAAATGACCTCAACATTAGAGGTAAACAGCGTTGCAGCCAAATCCAACACAATTGAAGTAAATGGAGAACAATTCTTCAAACGTAGAAAAACAACAGATAAAAAACACAACATGCCTCCATTCTGCTCCTGTGAATAATGTGATAATAGGTTGGGTTGCTTCCAAAGTCTAAAAACTTTTACTTTTGTTTTCACACTCGATTTAAATCAATGGAAACCAGAGTCTTCCTGCAATTATGACTAAAACAAAATTAACTATTTGAAAGTAATTAAATGTGTATTTGCAGCTGAACATCATGAATTCATTTAAAACTAATTGACAGTGATTCTGCCTCTTCTGTGGCCCTGGAGCTGCAGCTTTCTTTGGTTTTATTCCAGACGTGAATAAAACCTGTAAACTGACTTATGTCCTCTGTCCTCTGTCCTCTGCCCTCTGCCCTCTGTCCTCTGTCCTCTGCCCTCTGTCCTCTGTCCTCTGTCCTCTGCCCTCTGCCCTCTGCCCTCTGTCCTCTGCCCTCTGCCCTCTGCCCTCTGCCCTCTGCCCTCTGCCCTCTGCCCTCTGCCCTCTGCCCTCTGCCCTCTGCCCTCTGCCCTCTGCCCTCTGCCCTCTGCCCTCTGCCCTCTGCCCTCTGCCCTCTGCCCTCTGCCCTCTGCCCTCTGCCCTCTGCCCTCTGCCCTCTGCCCTCTGCCCTCTGCCCTCTGCCCTCTGCCCTCTGCCCTCTGCCCTCTGCCCTCTGCCCTCTGCCCTCTGCCCTCTGCCCTCTGCCCTCTGCCCTCTGCCCTCTGCCCTCTGCCCTCTGCCCTCTGCCCTCTGCCCTCTGCCCTCTGCCCTCTGCCCTCTGCCCTCTGCCCTCTGCCCTCTGCCCTCTGCCCTCTGCCCTCTGCCCTCTGCCCTCTGCCCTCTGCCCTCTGCCCTCTGCCCTCTGCCCTCTGCCCTCTGCCCTCTGCCCTCTGCCCTCTGCCCTCTGCCCTCTGCCCTCTGCCCTCTGCCCTCTGCCCTCTGCCCTCTGCCCTCTGCCCTCTGCCCTCTGCCCTCTGCCCTCTGCCCTCTGCCCTCTGCCCTCTGCCCTCTGCCCTCTGCCCTCTGCCCTCTGCCCTCTGCCCTCTGCCCTCTGCCCTCTGCCCTCTGCCCTCTGCCCTCTGCCCTCTGCCCTCTGCCCTCTGCCCTCTGCCCTCTGCCCTCTGCCCTCTGCCCTCTGCCCTCTGTCCACTGGCCTCTGCCCTCTGCCCTCTGTCCTCTGACCTCTGTCCTCTGTCCTCTGCCCTCTGTCCTCTGCCCTCTGTCCTCTGCCCTCTGTCCTCTGTCCTCTGTCCTCTGGCCTCTGCCCTCTGACCTCTGACCTCTGTCCTCTGTAACTCGACCTCGACCCTCTAACCCACCAGGTGCCCTGCTGGCTCCGCCCTCGAGATCGCACCCGCTCACCAGAGGTCCTGAGCAACGTGTCCCGTCCCACAACTCTCCCTCTCCGAATCCCACCACGCATCTCCATCACGCATGCCGACACTGACAGGTTCACACACACTTTGACCTTTGACCTTGCGGGACGCTATGCAGGTTGTCTCCCCTCTGTCCCCACCCCCCTTGCTGATCCTCACTCTCGTGTTCCAGCTACGAAACAGAAAATGGCGTGTCGCCGGGTCACAGCCCGCTGGGCTCGCAGAGTCCAGGCCTCACCCTGCACACCTCCTTCCCCTCGGGCCAGAGAAGAGAGTCCTTCCTCTACCGCTCGGACTCGGACTACGACATGTCGCCCAAGACGGTCTCTCGAAAATCCTCCCTCGCCAGTGAAGGGTGAGGCTCAGGGAGAAGCTGAGATCATGAGTGGGTGGGCGGGAGAGAGTGTCTCTTTAAATGATGATGTTTTCATTTCAATCAGCTCGTCTCCAACTCTTCCATCTGCTCCTCCTCTCAGGCACACGTCCGAGGACTTCATCGTCACGCCTTTCGCTCAGGTGAGGTGTTCTTCTACTGAGTTCACTGGATAGATATGAATTGTTTTAAATGTTTCTTGCTGGTCCCAGTGGCCACAAATAGCTTCTCAGCCGCTTGTGGCCAAATATTTAAATGTAAAGGATTGAAATCAGTGTGTGGCATTCAGTCTGACATGTACAGTTCTCTGACGGTGGTATCCCATGATGCTGTGCGATGATTTAGGTACTGGCCAGTCTTCGATCAGTACGGAGCAACTTCACCATCCTCGCCAACGTCTCCACTCCAACAGTCAAGTCAGTTCTGAGTCTAAATGTCCTGAAATGTCCCAGTGATGCTCATCATGAAAGTGTGTTTGTGTAACCGCCACAAAATCGCTAGTTCAGACTTTACCACAGTTTCTGAGACCTTAAAGTTCCAGAGGGAAAGGGAAACCCCCGCCGTAAATAAAGCTGTCTCAGATAAACATTAAGGAACAAAGGTAGAAAGTAAAGAATCCTGCTACAAAACCTGAATTGATCAAATAAAAACATGTTTAAAAGCATGTGGTGAACTGGTATCAACACATTGATAAAGTAGAGGAGCACATGCTGCTGTAAACATGTTGCTAACTTGTCTGCAGCTTCCTGCCCGTTGAACTAAGCACCGTGTTTTATAGGAGGTCTCCTCTGGGCGGAGTGTGCGTCAGTCCCAGGGCGACACTGTCAGACCAGCAGTACCAGCAGCTCGCCCTGGACACTCTGGAGGAACTGGACTGGTGCCTGGACCAGCTGGAGACCATTCAGACCCACCGCTCTGTCAGCGAAATGGCCTCCAACAAGGTGAGTAGAGATCATCGGGATTGATTATTGGTTATGTGGGAGCATCCCAGTATTTTTCAACCTGGGCTCTACGTTTATATGTGAGTGGTTAATGATGGAACTAACAGAAACTTTAGGAATCGGTTCAAGCCTCAGCCGGCAGCAGCCATGACACAGCGGCTGTGGCTACAATGTAATCTAATGGGGCAACTGCGACAGTCCATGAAATAATGACGAAAAGTGAATTTGTCTCCACCGATAAAAGCCTCAAATCATTAATCTGGGTATTTGGGAAGAGACTTCATTTTATGTTTAAGTTCAATACATATTTCCTCTCTGAAATATCTGATTGCTGTACTCATCTGTAACACGTTTTTTTGGAAATAGAGAATAGATAATAAATAAATAAAAAGTTTGTCCTGTTTGTGAGTGGATTATAAAATACTTCTAATTTTGTAAAATACCTAAACAATTAACTTTTCCGTTGCGAAGACCAAATGAAAATCAACTTAATCAAAACAACACAACAAGGAGTTTACATTAGAGCGTAAAGGTCATATCTGAGGTGAGGAAGTTCTGGATCATATACTGTAGTGACATTAGAGAAGATATAGTTTATAAATGAACAACATGAGTTGATTGGTAATTACCTCGATGGTTCTCCCACTAACAAACAGAGCGACTGACTGGTTTCTGTTTGTCTCTCGTTGGCAGTTTAAGAGGATGCTGAACAGAGAGCTGTCCCATCTGTCGGAGATGAGCCGCTCCGGTAACCAGGTGTCTGAATACATCTCCAGCACCTTCCTGGGTGAGTGGGAACCAGGAGCTGATCCCAGTCCACCACAGCGTTTACCTCTTTCACCAAAACAGAAGCAATAAGTCCTCCTCCTCTTCTTGTTGTTTGTCCATCATTCTGCAGACAAGCAGAACGACGAGGAGATCCCGTCTCCCACCCTGAAGGACAAACCCATGAGTCACATCAGCGGCGTGAGGAAACTGTCTCACAGCTCCAGCCTCTCCAGCAGCTCCATGCCTCGCTTCGGGGTCAACACCGACCACGAGGACGAGCTGGCCAAGGTCTGCTCGTCTGTCGGGCTCCTCTGTGACTCACACAGAACCAGTTACACAGTCGCCAGCTCTGACTTTGAACGTTCAATGATGGGATTCTTCTCCCAGTAAATAGTAAAACGCTTCCCACCAGTAAATAACCAGTTATGGCATCTTTTCCCTGAGACATTTGTCAGGTTCACGTCCGCCTCATTCGTTTGTTTCCTCTCGTCTTCAGAAGCAAACGTCTCCGGCTCTTTGTCTCTATTCTGGATGTGAACATGAATTATTTACTGTTTGTGGTTCCATGGAAGTGAAGGAGGCTGCAGTCAGATATCTGTGGAGGCTGAGACGGAACCATCAAGGTTATTTATCCTGACGTCTGCTGTGTGATCATTGTTAAAAAGGCACCAGCACTGGAATGGAAGAAGCTTCAACTGTTCATAAGCACTGGTTTTACTGGGATTCTCTTTAGCTTCAACATCTTTAACCTTTAAAACTTGTGATTCAACACAATGTTTTGTACTGGGTCATTCAGGGCTGCGACTCATGATCACTTTCATAATGGAATAATTAGACTTTTCAATCAACTGTAAGAAACTCACTTAATTTAATTGATCCCACGAACACAAAACCTGAAGCTGTTAAATTTACACTGATCAAAGACAATATTCATATTTGAGAAGTTTGCAACTAGGACTTTTTATTTTGAATCTCCTGCTAATCAGACAATTAACTAATCATTTTACCTCTAAAGTAACTTTCTGATTGGCTGGTTCAACTTTTGGACATTGATTGTTATTTATTTTAGTTTTATTATTTTGGATTCTGACATTTTTCATGAATTTTGTTTAGTAAATATTGTGCATCATGTCGCAGTGTGTTCCTAAAACCCCTGAGTCGACTCAACTCTGCCTGTGATGCTCTGAAACTAAATCTGTACTATTGTTTAAAAGACTTTTAATGAATCTTTTAAGTTAAATTTTAATGGAGCCTTTACTATGTTTCCTGTGATCAGATTGTTCAGCAGTTAACACGCGTGTCCATGTCTGTGCTGTTCAAACAGGAGCTGGAGGATCTGGACAAGTGGAGCTTCAACATATTCAGAGTCGCAGAATTCTCCAACAACAGACCGCTCAGCTGCATCATGTACACCATCTTCCAGGTGAACACAGCCAGAGTGTGTCTCTCTGTGTGTGTGCTGCACATGATTAACTCCTAGTGGAGGGTTAGTGAACTCCTCCCTCCTCCTCCTCAGGAGCGCGAGCTGCTGAAGACGTTTCGAATCCCACTCGACACCTTCGTGACCTACGTGATGACCCTGGAGGACCATTACCACGGAAATGTAGCGTACCACAACAGCCTGCACGCGGCGGACGTCACCCAGTCCACACACGTCCTGCTGTCCACACCTGCCCTTGATGTATGTCGACACCACACACACAGACACGCACACAAACATACACAGACACATCGGATGTACCTAAAGACATTTACTACACTACTTTGCTGAGGTACCAGTTCTGCTTGTGTATTTAAATATTGTTTATTATATTGTACTTTAAATACTGTTGTAAATAAATACGATTATATCCCAAGATTTCCTTTTTTTAAATATATTTTGTTGGGGGTGTATTAGACCTTTATCTTTGTAGTTGATGGTAAAGAACTGACATCAGACCCAAAATCCTGTATTTTCATCTGATGAAGTAACAGTGGTGTGTGTTTGAAGCTCATTGGCTTGTTTCTCTTCTCTGACTCGTCCCTGGTCCCTGGTCTCTGGTCCCTGCTCCCTGGTCCCTGGTCCCTCATCAGGCCGTCTTCACCGACCTGGAGATCCTGGCCTCTCTGTTCGCTGCAGCCATCCACGACGTCGACCACCCTGGCGTCTCCAATCAGTTCCTCATCAACACCAGTGAGCACAAACACAACCAGTGTGTTTCTGGATGTTTGCACAAACCGTTTCCCCTCCTCCATCGTTCGCTCTCTCTCTCTCTCTCTCTCAGACTCAGAACTGGCCCTCATGTATAACGATGAGTCCGTGTTGGAGAACCATCATCTCGCCGTCGGCTTCAAGCTCCTGCACCAGGAGAACTGTGACATTTTCCAAAACCTCACAAAGAGACAGCGCCAGAGCCTCCGCAAGCTCGTCATCGACATGGTGAGGAGCACGTTCACCACAAACACACAAAATCTAATTCTCCCTGGTTTCAGTGACTCTGTGGCTTCTGTTCTCTGCTTCCAGAATGTCCCTGAACAACTTTTACCATTTAAAAACTTTTTTAAACTTTCCGATTTCAACTGTCAACATCACATGTTGTTCCTGCTTTCAACTTACACATCTTTGGTTCTAGCTTCAGTCGACAGATGTGGATTAAGAGTAGTTTGAGGTCAAGTTTGTGTTTGTTGGGTAGTTTTTGTTTGTTTGTCAGGTTTTTGTTTGTTTACATTTTCACAGATTTCCCAGGGAAGCATTTCATGGATCTTGATGAAATTCATTCTGGTGAGTTGTGTCTCTTCCTGCAGGTGTTGGCCACAGACATGTCCAAACACATGACCCTGCTGGGTGACCTGAAGACCATGGTGGAGACGAAGAAGGTGACGAGCTCGGGGGTTCTGCTGCTCGACCACTACACAGAGCGAATACAGGTGAACCACCATCGATACCAGTGCCTGTTCTGTCCGTCTCACACTAAATGAAAATCTCCACACGTCCACAGCGTTTGTTGTAACATTAGCTGGTCAACGTTCTTGTGTGTGCAGGTGCTGAGGAACATGGTGCACTGTGCCGACCTGAGCAACCCCACCAAGGCGCTGCCGCTCTACCGACAGTGGACGGAGAGAATCATGGAGGAGTTCTTCCGACAGGGCGACAAAGAGCGAGAGAGAGGGATGGAGATCAGCGCCATGTGTGACAAACACACAGCGTCTGTGGAGAAGAGTCAGGTGAGGATGGATCAACCTCCTCCAACCTCTCATTGTTAATACAGTCAGATGAATAGAGGATATGAGGGAACCACGACCTTCGACCTCTGAAATCTAATCAGGTCAATGTTTTTTCCAGGTGGGTTTCATCGACTACATCGTGCATCCGCTGTGGGAGACGTGGGCCGACCTGGTGCACCCGGACGCCCAGGAGCTCCTGGACACGCTGGAGGAGAACAGGGAGTGGTACCTGAGCACCATGCCCCAGTCTCCCTCGCCTCCCCCGGACAGACACCTTCAGCACGACCGCTTCCAGTTCGAAATCACCCTGGAGGACCTGGAGCACAACAACCACAACCACGTGCACCTGAAGAACAGCAACGGCGGGGGGATGGAGATCTGTGAGGACCGGGCGGAGCCGAATGGCGAGGGACAGAACCACGTAGGAGCTGACATGGAGGAAGACGAGGAGAATCACAACAGTAGACAGAATGGAGTCCCGGATGAAGAGGAAGTGGAAGAGGAGGAGGAGGAGGAGGAGGAGGGGCAGGACAACATGGAACAGGAAAATGGAGTGGATCAATTGGAAGAGGACGGAGCAGAGCAGACGGATGAAATGGAAAAGCAGGAAGATGAGGATGGAGAGGAGGACGAGCAGACCAAAGAGGACGAGGAGGAGATCGAGAAAAGTCAGGAGGAGGAGGAGGAGACCAAAGAGGAAGAGGAGGAGATCGAGAAAAGTCAGGAGGAGGAGGAGGAAGAGGAGGAGACCAAAGAGGAAGAGGAGGGGATTGAGAAAAGCCAAGAGGATCAGCAGGAGGAGGAGGAAGATGTAGGAGAAAATGAGGAGGCAAAGGGTGATGAGGAAGAAATTGTAGAAAAGGAAGAGGTAGAAGGAGAAATAGATGGAGAGAGAGACAGTGAGGGGGAAGAGGAAAATGAAATTGAGGAGGAAGAGATGGAGGAAAACGTAGAGGAGGAGACAGAGGAACAGGTTGATGAAGAGGAGAAAGTGGAAGAAGAGGAGGACGACAAAGTTGAGGAAGAGGAGGGTGAGAATGAGGAGAAAGTGGAAGAAGAGGAGGGAGAGACAGAAGAGACTGTAGACGATGAAGAGGGGAAAGGAGAGGAGGAGGAGGCAGAGGAGGAGGGAACAGGAGAGGAAGAGGAGGCAGAGGAGGAGGAGGGAAAAGGAGAGCAGGAGGAGGTGGCAGAGGAGGAGGGAATAGGAGAGGAAGAGGAGGCAGAGGAGGAGGGAATAGGAGTGGAAGAGGAGGCAGAGGAGGTTGAGGAGGAGGAGGAGGAGGAAAAAGGAGAGGAAGAGGAGGCGCCAGTTGAGGAAGAAGAAGAGGAGAGTTAGTAGGGTGTAAAATCACAACTTGAAAGCATCAGTGAGGAAAAAAGGTAAAGAAGAGATGAAGACGTGTGTAACGAGATCCGTTGAGGTTTCGACAGTCAGCTGTGTGTGGCTGCTGAGGAACAGGATGAAGAGGAGGAAGAGGAGGAAGAGGAGGGAGATTCCTGCACGAGCCTCTCGGACACAGACGTCTTAACACGAACTTCAGATCTCGCAGAGGAAGCGGAGAAGGAGAAACTCTCCCGAGCGAACGAGCGTCTGAATCAGCCGGTCGAGACCCAAAGACCTTCAGAGTCTTCATCGCCAAGTCTCCGTACATCCATCACTGCCGCGGGCGATGAAGTGTGTGGGGGGGGGGGGGGGGGGGTCCAGGTGCTGAGGTCTAACCACTTTTGTAGCTCCTGATAATAATAAAACATACAGGTGATGTGTGTGTGTGTGTGTGTGTGTGTGTGTGTGTGTGTGTGTGTGTGTGTGTGTTCTCCCCCGACCTCATGGATTATCACCCGTCGTCTCTGTGACACACACCGGGCATCGAACCCTTAAAAAAAAAAACTTCTGTTTGAAGAAACGTCAACTTCCTCTTGTTTGTCAGAAAAAGAAGAAAAAGCTAAACAAAGTGTGGAAAGTGTCGTGTGTCGTCTTCTATCCACGGAACTGAACCCGGAGCAGCTCAGAGAAATGACCTTGAAGCGACGATGCTGGATTTCTGATTTCTTCAAAGCTCCAGAGGCGGTGAACGTGTTGTGCGTGTCGATGTCGGTTTTGTGTTTAAAGATTCCAAAAAAAGAACAACACAACAGTGTTCATTGTGTGTCCCGGGGCCACGTGACTTTTGATTCCTCGGGTGAATCGTGCCAAAACTGACCCGGGACCAGCCGCACTGAGCAAAGCGGCTCGTCCACCAAGCAATGAACTGTCGGACCGGGGGTTAACGGTTTCTGATGGTCTTCCACAAAAATCCCATTTTGTTTTTTTCTTATTTTCGTTTGTTTGTTTTTTGTAATATTGTATTTGGCACTTTATCTAACACCCCTGTTGCATATATGTACATAATAAACATGTATTTTAACCTGCTGATGTCATATAATAAATATGATCAATGAAGCTGATTGGCTGGTGTTTTCAGACGCTGTCGACTCTCGACCCACAATACAGGAAGTGGGCAGTTTATTAGGGACAGGCAGATGAACCAATGCAGCCTATCATAGCAAACCTTTATGACCTTCAGGGACGTTATTGTTTGATAGATTTAAAAGTATGATCGTGTGGAGGATGTAGTTTTTATAAAAAATTACACGAGAGATTTCCGTGACAATCAGTGGAAAAGATGTGGGATCTGTTAGGGAAGAATTTAATTAAATCATGATGTGGATCCAGATCAGGGAGCAGAACCGGGGACATGTTCTGACTTTCTTAAACATGGAGAGATGAAGAGTTTTGAAACATTTTTCCTTGATTTTATAGAGAAATTTGGTGAAGATCAAACTAGAAATCTGGATCTGTAGAATTTGAATGTGGTTTCACGAGGGGACCTGATTGAGTCTTATTGTTACACTGCAAATAGTGGTCTTAATCCAATCATCTGTCCTGGTCTGATTTAGTAATTTCCTAAAAAGTTGAGCTGTAACAAAAAGTTTACTGGCAACAATTTCAGTTACTCATCAATTATCAACCTAAAATGTAAAATGCCGACAATTTCCTGCTTCTCAAATGTGTGAATACAAAGTCTCTGCTCATATTAAAGTGTTTCTATCGCCAATATTTTTTAAGATTTTTTGGGGATGATTCAGAGAAATAAAGAAGCTGAAGACGAATCACCGGCAATATCAGAAACTCATCATAACAATGTTAACAGCAAAATACAACTTTATTTGGCTTGTTCCTGTAGAAATGAACTTTCCCAACACTTTAGTTTTTCTTTTCAAAATATCAACGATTTATTTATTTTGAAGTTTCACTGCTTTCAGTCTTTGTAGAAACTATTACTCTAACATCACCTTTTAAGAAAATAAGATTTGAAGATACAACCAGCACCTTGTAGAAAATCCACTGGTAACATCACATGTTCAATTGACTTATCTCCTGAAAGCAGAGAACTCTCCCACACACACGTACAACATTTCCATCTCATGGCAGTTTAAGAATTCTGAACGTCACATGAGAATAACAGAAAATAAATACAAAACTCAATCTGCAGGCAACAACTACACACAAGGAAAAAATACTGTTCCATCAAACTGGGCTTGTGTGCGAACTCTCAACAACAGGCAGCAATCACACAAACAGAAAACGCACTATCCCATAATACTGAAAACCAGAATCGGGTAGAAAGTTAAAAAACCAAACCGTCAAATTTCAGTAAATATTGATATTTGTCGTTTACCTCGTGAAGATCGACTCCAGATCAGGTTTCCTTCACCTTCTTGTTCATCTTTCCTTTTCAAATTCTAAGGTTTAAGTTCCAGCTGCAAAGTTTTATTTTAGATTCCAGAGCGAAGTTTTCATTGGCCGATCAGAGAGCTCCAGTCCGGGAAGCTGTGGACGTCTCCGGTCTCCGTCAGCTGCTGGTGTCCATGAGTCAGGGTCAGCTTGTAGCGCAGACGCACCTGCCGCTGAAGAGAGGACGGAAAAGAACAGACGTCGGTATTGGGGAAACAAAAGCGTGAATTTGTATAAATATAAATATAAATAAAATTCAAATCAAGCTTAAAAACCAAAGACATTCAACTTTTTTAGGGTTGAAGCTTTGTTTGTTGCAGCAGTTTCTACTTCTCTACAAAGTGAAATGAAACCCAATCTTACAATACAAAGATTTATCCTGTTTATCTTGTACATATTAGTTCTTTTTTTTATTTTCTCATATTGATATAGCATGTTTACTCCTTTTTCTTTGACAGTTTCTTCCTTTGTATGGAGGTAAGCTCCCCCGTTATGGGACCAGTGGTCTGGTACCTTCTGAGGATTGGCCAGCAGGACGACCTGGGAGATGGCGGGTGGAGGCAGGAGGGGGTTGTAAGGAGCGAGGTGCGTCCCTGAGGCGGGTTGAAGTTTCACCAGCATGCTCTGAAGGAAACAGACACAGACCAGGAAAAATAACAACAATCAATAACTCGTACAGCGTCTGTTCTGCACCTGCTGGTTGGAATGGGCTGTTCACTCGTACTGTGGTGATGCAGGATGCATCGTTCTCACTGAAACTGTGACAGTGACCTGCAGTTAATGATTAACGACAACTTTTATTTAGTTTAAGTGTTTTGGTTGTTTGCAGTGTGTTGGGCTCTCCGGGCCACCGTAGTGCTCCATCTAGTGGAGGCCTGTCTCCAGCAGGGAGCAGCAGCATCATTCAAATATATAATGATGTTGATCAACTGTTCATCAGAATCTGCTGATGCTGCTCTGATGAGGAACAGTCTTCTAACAGTGTCTGAACTGGGAACAGTGGGCAGCTGCATTAAGCACTGGGTTCAGCTTCAGCTCTGTGACGCTACAGGTGGGGGGGACACATTGTCTAGAGCTATATGGACAATATAATAGTTTTTATTCAACAATAAATTGTTTTGTCTTTAAAATAAGCAGGAGACGTTTTAATGTCCCTGTATTTTAATCAGCAGACTGTTTAGATTAAGAGATTTTTCAAACATTTTCACTGTGGAATAGATAATTTCTGGATACTTCAAAGTACCTTAAAAACACTTTGCTCAATAAGTTTAGAGAGAGACTGATATGCCTGTGTTCAGGACCTCTGTGACTACCTACATACATGATATATATATATACATATATTTTTACTGAATATATTTGTTGATTTTTCAAAGTAACACTTTTACTGTTTAGATTAAGACATTTTTCAAAGTAATGTCCAAGATTTTTACTGAATAGATTAAGAGATTTTTCAAAGTAAAGTCCAACATTTTACTGTTTAGATTAAGAGGTTTTTTAAAGTAAAGTCCAACATTTTCACTGTGGAATAGATGATTTCTGGATACTTCAAAGTACTTTAAAAACACTTTGCTCAATAAGTTCACAGAGAGACTGATATGCCTGTGTTCAGGAGCTCTGTGACTGCCTACTGAATATCAAACATTTTTACTGAATATATATTGAGCAGAATTTTACTGTTAAGATTAAGAAATTTTTCAAAGTAAAGTCCAACATTTTTACTGAATAGATTAAGAGATTTTTCAAAGTAAAGTCGAACATTTTTGCTGAATAGATTAAGACATTTTTCAAAGTAAAGTCCAACATTTTTACTGAATAGATTAAGAGATTTTTCAAAGTAAGAGGCAACTGGAAAAACACGTTTCAGCACTAAAATTAGGTCTTACTTCCCTCAGGGTTAAAAAAAGGTCAAGTTTCAAAACAGAATAAAAAGTTCAACCCAGTCTTCGACCTGCTGATATGAAACTTGAAAGTGAAACTGGACTTCTGGGACCGGAGTGCGGTACCTTGGGAACAGCAGCTTGGAACAGGAGGTCTCTCACATCGAGGGCTGACGTGTTCACGGTGGAGATGACGACCACAGCGACGCCCGGCTGACCCACCGGAGAGTTCCTGGCAAAGTGAAGGGAGACGTGGACGCCGCCCTGATCGAACAGAGTGATCGGCTCCAGCTGACCTGAGGCCAGAAGACACGCGGATTAATCCTCACAAATCATCAGGAACACTCTGTTACTATAAAACACAGTCATCCATATAAACTCTAATTTAATGTAGTTTGTAGACTTACTGGGTTTGATGGTGTCCATTGGCACAAAGACCTGTTTCAGTAGCAGTGGAGGACAAACTGTCTCTGCAGTGACTTCAGCTGGCGTCCTGTAATCTGATCCTGAGCCGCTGAACTGATGATTTTGAGGGAAAGACCTGACGGGACAAGAGAAGGAGTCAAATCGAGAAGGAAGGACACTGATGATCGGTTTGTAAGCAAAATGCCAAATGTTTTATTTTATAAGTGAACATTTGATTTGGGGACAGCCCTGATATGTACCCAGAAGAAATCTAAAATTAATTCCCCTCACGTCAGAACTCTCCATTCTCACCAGGTGCTGGTCCCGTTGGATCCGATGCTGCCGCCTCCACATCCTCGAGGTCTCAGCAGAAGTCCTCTCGCTCCGATCTGCTCGCTGCTCCTCTTCTGAAAGACGTCATTAAGCTGCCGGAGGAGAAACCCTGTTATCATCTCCTCCAGAGGAAATCTTCATTTGTAAATCATTTACTTAAAAAAAACTCACCTGCATCAGTTCCTCATAATACGACTTCGAAGTCTCCTTTTTGTCAAACTCTGTAAATTACGAGACAAAGCGTCAAGAATCATATTCACGAGTCTTGAGAACAAACGAGAAGAAGGTTTAAACGAAGCTTTACCTGATTCCGAGAAGTCCGGCCCAGGATGGAAGGCGCTGTCCAGGTGAGAGGAGACGAGTGGAGGAGAGGAGGGAGGTGAATCAGCTTCTCTGGGAGTCTGAGGACCATCCAGAGCCGACAGGTCGATGAGGTGGTAACTTTTAATCTCTCTGGGACTCGTAGGAGCTGGAGGACCAAGAAGAAGAAGAAGAAGAAGAGGAGGAGGAGGAGGAGGAGGATGAGGAAGAAGAAGAAGCATCAAACACCAGCAGAACAAAGACGAACACACACGAGGTCAGAGTCTATTCCTGGATGAGACCTACCGCTGCTTTCACTCCTCCCTTCTTCTTCTTCACCTCTTCTCTCTCTTGCCCCGTTGCACTCTCTCCTCCCCACCTGGTCTTTGTAGGCGTTGACCGCGAGCGTGAGATCATCGTTGGCCGCCAGGACCTGAGCCAGAGCGGCGTCATCGTCCGCCGTGTCACTGGCCAGACGGAACAGGCCGGGCCTCAGCCGCTCACAGGGGGGGGGGGGGGGGGGGGGGGGGGCAATAACTGTGAGTTATACTGGAAACATTTAACCCGAAGCTGGTTTTCAATTGGATCTGTTACTGATCCTGTTTGAAGATACATTCACAAGAAGAGACATTGTATTTAATATGATATGAGAAAACAAAAGCTTATTTCACTGGTTGAATTATGAAAATCATCATCACATACAGAGAATAGAATAAGAAGAGACAGGATACACTTTGACTTAATATCCAAATATCCCAGTGAGAGTGAGGATAAACTGTGAATAAGAGCAGTAAGCATAACAAGAGTAATTTAGATATTTATTTATATATTAGAGAATACTTTTTTGTCTGGGGATGAACAAGTTATTTATTCTAAGTGTGTGATGCACATAACAGAGCTTCAGCCTGTTTCTGCCTCTGCAGCCGGGCGGAGCAGAGGAGTCCTTCATGTCTGACGGAGAAGATGCTGCTCTGATAATCAAATACTTGTGTGTGAATTATCAATTTTGATTTAACATAAAAGGGTTTTAATCTTCAGCTCTCATCGCAGTGTTCTTCTGAGCTGCAGCTTTGAGAGTGTGTGTGGTTATTGGTGAGTAAACTCTCCCTCTGTTTGTTCACAGCTTTGTGAGTGGACACATTCAGAGTCTGGAACAGAAGAACTATTTGACTCACTTATAAAAACAACAGCACTTGATTATTTAAATGGACCGACCTTGATGTCCTCACTGGGCGGACACGGGGTTCCTGAGATGTTCCTCCTCAGGAGCTCCCGGAGCCGCCTGCTGCTGCTCTCCACCTCCTTCAGGGTGGACTCACGCTTCATAGCTTTCTCAGCCTTCTCCTGCTCCTAAAACAAACACACACACGTAATTATAATCAACACACACACATTTATCATGAAAGCAAACCTGTTGGTCAGCACTGCAGCTCCTCACCTCCTTGATGGTGCTTTTTATGAGTCGGTTTGCCAGTTCCAGGTCTTCAGTACGAGCACTCTTCAATAATCTGGCTAAAACCTGATGATACAGACACAGACGTGATGAGACTTTACATGAGCAGACGTCACACACACACACACACAGACACACACACACACAGACACACACCTTGGCCTTGTCCTCCTGGTCGAAAACAGACTCTGTGGATCTTTGTGGAGGAGGAGCCATGATCAGTGTGTCTGGTAGTTTGGGATCTTCCTTCACGAAGCCTGGAACAACAACAGAGAGTTAAGAGGGTTTAAGAGAAAAGGACAAAACCCTGAGAATCAGGTCCATCCCGTGTGTAGAAGGTGTCTCTGTGTCTCTCACCTTGTGTCTTCAGCATCTTGTACGCCTCCTGGATCTTAGGTTCGTCTTTGAGCCACAGCGTCCAGCCGTACAGAACCTCCGTCACTCGGTCCTTCACCTTCTGAGGAGTCCACGCTCCGAAGTACTGCTCAGAGGAGAACATCGGGTCAGTCACACCCGTCTTACTCCTCAGGAAGACAGGGTCCATTTCTCTGTGGGACGCACTTTGTGACTTTTATGAAATAAAGATTATATAATGATAAATTTGTTATTATGTGTGTTTTGAGCCTTGTGATGTGACGACCCTCTCTGATGCAGGAGTCCGTTCAGGTCTTTCACTAGATACGCTGGTGTTGTATTTTGATTTAAATATTCAAACTTATTTCTGTAAAATAAACCAGTTTCTGATTCAAACTCATGTGTGGTCGTCCTAACTGTGATATTGTCAGATAAACGCACAGAATCAGGACAATAAATCTCCTTTTATCTGAACTTTAACTGCAAAGAGACTGTTTGAATGAAATGAGGAACCACTTAGAAGTTCCAGCTGCTGAGAACATCTGTCCCTGTGTGACCAGCGGTACCTTCGGTGTGAGGAGTTTGATGAGCTCATTGAGAAACCGAAACTTTGCCGCCTCGCTGTGGAACCTCTTCCCGCAGTTGTTCATGCACGCCTCCAGGACCTGGAGATCAGAGCAGACCATCAGGGAAGGAAGCTTCAACAAGGGAAGGTTAAACAACATATATATGTCTATAAAGAGCGAGAGAGAGAGAGAGAACACGTGACACGAGGCACATGAACATCAGGACGCTTCCTCTAAGTGGCGTTTCTAAGTGTGACCCTGCAGAGCTCTGCGATGCACAGAGAACGCGGCGTCACGGCAGATTTCAACGCAGATTAAAAAGCCCCTCATGTCTCCATGTGATCACAGTTGGTCACGGATTCCGCTCACGGGATCTCGTTAAAACAAAGACATTGTTTTACAGGTTGATAGACGAGCGAATCCGAGCCGAGACAAAGAGCAGGAGATAGAGACTGATGTAAACTGTGACCGGGACAAAGGACGAGGAGGAGACCAGATAATGAAAACTGACCCGAAAAACAAGAACAGTTTAGAATTCAGAAAGAAAACGAGTTGTTAGAAGCCTCTTGGAAACCCTACAATTAGACAACAGATAAAAATACACAGTGAACTGCAGATGGTGGGTATTTGAGGGTGTGGTGAGGAGTCTGATTACTCACAGTGAGCGCCTGCAGAGACTCTCTCTCCTGTGGGGACTGGATCTTATGAGCCAGAAGACTGGTGGCAACCTGAGGCCTGCAAATCAAGTTTCAAATCACGTTAAAATGTCTGAAAACATTTGAAAACTGAGATGATGCAAAGGGACAAACAATTCACAAGCAGCAGAAAAGAAACTATTAGATTTGAGCATTGATTCCAGTAAGTAAGACGTTTTACTGAGCAGAGGAAAAGGGTCAGAGGGGGAAAAGGTGCTGGAGAGTCTCCCCTCACTCTTTCACAATGTTGTCACTGAGAAGCTGTGGATGTGAAGCAACTCTTTCTCAAACACCACCATTGTGCAAAAGAGAGTCAGAGGAGCAAGAGGCCAGCGGACGAATGGTCCATTCACGTTTACAGTTGGAAAATCTATGTGGAGACACATGCAGGAGTGTGTGTGTGGGGGGGGGGGAATAAAGACACATCTGGTTCTGACATCTGTCCCGAGAGATGCGATCCTAACAGGATGTTAACACCAGGTCTGATTAAAGTCTGACAGGGTTTCTGCAAGTTATATTTAAGACTGAATGAAATGTAAGATCTGTGTGTGGTGTGTGACAGATGTGAAGGAACATCAGGGACTCAGACCTCCCTCCCACTTCCCTTGACTCAAAGATAAGATGAGTCGAGACTCTGTGTCATCTCACAAACCACAGTTAGAGACAGTTGGTAACGTTTCTCTTGTATAATAATAAAATAAACTGAGGTTTTATGCACAGTTGAATTTGTGTTGAATACTAATATGTAAAAATGTTTACCCATTCAAATCTTTCTAGTGCTTAAAATGCAGATTATTGACTTCTTAGACTTTTGCAGAAACCCTGATTGAGTCTGATCAATCTACGTGGTCTGAGATGCATGTGGCACACACACAGACACAGACACACACACACACACACACACACACAGACACACACATACACACACACACACAAAGTCATCACAGTGAACTGTGTCTCAAGTCTTCTTACCCATCGCTCTCCTGGTTGACCAGCTGGTAGAAGCCCTGGATACAGTCCCACCTGTCCCCCTGGTTCTCTGGGTCTGTGGCCTGGTCTGGAAAAAACCAGAAATAACACAACTTAACAGGGAAGTGAAATCAAAGACAGGTCTGCAGAGAGACAAATACTGTATACATAGTAAGTTAGAAGAAACTACTACATGGAGATATACAGTATTTTCTCTACAACAATCAATTAAATACTGATGTTCAGGCATAAAACTCACAACTTAAAAATAAAGGCGCTTCAAATACCTCCACCTGAAACACTTTCACTTTATGAAGAGAGATTATGAGTCAAAGACGATGAAGTTTTTCTGTCATCCTGCCGATCAACATGAAACTCGCTGCACAAAGGAACGAGAGTTGATCTGAATATAAAATGTCCACAACTTGGACACTGACTTTTGAAAATATTAAATTATGGTGCAATTCTTTTCATTATTATGTTAAATCATTGGGTTTATAACTGATGACGGCACGTGTAGCACATGGTAGGAGCATTAAATATCAAACCACTAAAATATGAATTTCACTATGATGTAAAATGAATAAGAGAGAACATGGAGCCTCCAGTTTAAACCTGATTAAACGATGATTAACTCAATTAGCTGACTGATAAGGAGCCGGACCACAGAAGAGCTTGTTTCCCTTATGATACTTAAATGTCTCTAAAACCAGCTTTTAACAGTACGACCGTGTATTTATACTCATATTAAAAGGGTAAAAAACTTCCTGATGGATAATTCTGAAATATTTCTGCAAATCGTGAACGCGCCTTGCAGAAGCGCAGACGCAACACACTCCTAGTCGGCCACGCGCGGGGGTAAAAACGCAAACTTCCTGTTTCCACTTTAAACTTTTCGGATCAAGTGAAAAAATAATTTTTAAAGTTGATCCGCACGTGCGTGAATTCAAAGTTTCCCCGTTTTAACGTCACTTTGACCCGGTTAACGTTCGGATGTGAGGTGGTCACGTGTCGTCAACAGGCTTCCCGAGCAAACAGGTTAAAAACAGAATCACGAGCAGCACGTGCACTTCCTCTCAGGTTCCACTTCCACTCACTGAGCCACGAATCCAAAGTTTCCGAACCGGCTCCGGTCGCCATCACCGTCCCGTCCCGAGCTGCTCCGCCGCTCACAGTGCGTCTCTCCGGGGGAAGCGGAGGTGTCAAACTGCCGCTGTCACTGCGGAGACATGTGACACTCACGCCCCGTCACACTCCTGACACATCAACACCCCCCCACCCTCCCTACACACACA
>CM028858.1:23081783-23096620 GCA_016801935.1 Platichthys stellatus
CACAAAGCCACATCCACAGACACACAACATCTACACCGTTACCACAATATGTGCTCATATGAACCAGAAACTACAGTATTTATAATATATGTGAACATGAAGTATCACAAAGCACCAAAAACCATACTTCACTAAAACTATAGTATTTATAATGTATATCAACACAAACCCCTACAGCCAGAGACACACTCCATCTACACTGATACCACAATATATGTTCATGTGAACCAGAAACTACAGCAATTATTATATATAAACCAAAAACTACAGTATTTATAATATATAAACCAAAAACTACAGTATTTGTTATCAACACAAACCCCCAAAGCCACAGACACACTATGGCTACACTGTTACCACAATATATATATTCATGTGAACCAGAAACTACAGTATTTATTATATATATGAACATGAAGTAACACAAAGCCCCCAAAAACCCTACTGCACAAAAACTATAGTATTAATATTATGTCAACACAATCCCCTACAGCCAGAGACACACATCTCGACAGAAACTACAGTACGAACTATATTTATCCTGTTTTTTATTATGAAGAGTTATGACTAACACAAACCCTCCCAACAGACACACTCATACACTACATCTACACAGAAACTATAATATATCTGTCCATATGAACCAGTAACCGTTGTACTAAATGTATTTGTATTATGGAGGGGTGAAGACTTTAATGTGTCACTAACACAAAACGGTAAAATGTCCCCACACATCCTGCTTCTTTATCTTCATTTTGTTTCTTTGCGGTCATTTTACAGCTCTTCGTGGTCATTTTGTTTCTTGTGTGCATCTTTGTGTGTGGTTTGTGTGTCATTAATGCAGCTTTGCATCTCTCCTCATGGTCATTTTGTATCTATTTGGTGGTTTTGTGTCTCCTGGTAATTATTTAGACTCTCTGGGATCATTTTGCATCTCTTTATGTTCAAGTCCTTCTGGTAGTTCTGCATCTTTGTGGTTGTTTTGTGTCTTTCTTTCCATTATGCATCTCTCCTCAAGGTCATTTTGTTTCTTTTGGTTGTTTTGTGTCTATTTGAGGTTGTTTTGTGTTTATTTGAGGTTGTTTTGTGTTTATTCTAAGTTGTTTTGTTTATCTTGAAGCTTTTCTGCTTCTTTCTTCATGACAATGTCGCTGGTTTGTGTCTCTAAATAGTTGCTTTATTCTTGATGTGTAGTTGTTTTGCTTCTGTTAGTGGATGACGGTGCTACCAAAGGAAAACCACAAGGTTTGAAGAGTGAGAAGAAAACCATATAAATATCATCAGCTGCCAATGACAGTTACTGACCAGCCTCACAAGTCCCAACAAGTTAACGATTCAACACATCTGTGAGCTGGAGTTCATTGAGAATATTTCTCTGGAGTAACCCACAAGATCATTTGCATTTTTAAAAGCTGAGGTACTTCCCATCCCAGAGCGACTGGTGCCACCTGGTCCTGTAAAGTTTCCCAGCAGCGAAAAAAACAAGCAGACCCGTGTGTTTAACAAATATTTATAATAATAATTCAAGTATTGTTTCACTGATTCCAGCTGAGTGCAGTTCATTTTCGATTGTGTGATTGGTAGAATCAGTGAGAGGTTAAACATTTAACTCTCCACACAAACAGGCCACGTCCTCAAGCAAAGTTCTTCTGGGGGGGGGGGGGGGCCGGGGGGGTCCAGTCTCTTAACTCGTCTCTGAGAGCAGCAGCAGTTTCTGGAAGCGATGTCTGATCTCCGCAGGCCCCAAAGACGCCATCATCTCCGCCACGCTGGGACCTTGCTGCAGGAGATCGGAGGGGGGGGGGGGTGTCAGTGGGGGGGGGGGTCAGTGAAGTAATGCACAACACACCGCAAAGCAACAGACAGTAACGTCTAAGTAACGCAATCACAAACAACTTCCTCTTTCCACAGTCCTGCAGAGTTACTGCTGTGAATGAAGCCCTGAAGTCGTTACTAACGTTTTAAACTTTAAATCTTAAATTTTTAACCTTCTCGGACCCACGGAGGCAAAAGATTCATGTTTCATTTTAACAATCAAGCAGAAACTTCAGAAAGTCAGTTGGTAGAGTTTAAAAATCCAGTTTAAAAAGTTCAAATGAAAGCAGAAATGAAAGTCTCCAAGTGAGCTGTAAAAAATAATAAGAGGATGTCATTAGTTCCTCTCAGACTAAATCAGACTGAAGCATGACAGTGCAGATGCAGTGCTTGAAAATGGATTTGGACTAAACTGTCCACTTATTTAAGTTTATTTATAAAACTCTTTTTATGTTACTGTCAGGATCAAAGATGGAGAAGCTTCCTCAGGTACCTGCAGTCCACTGAGAGCCAGACGCAGGAGCTTCATCACGTCTCTGTACTTTGTTGCTTTGGTCTGTTTGGACAAACGCTTCAGATCTTTACTGAGCTGATCCAGAGTCAGCTGCTCCCCTCGCTCTTCTATTAATCTGAAAGCACAGAAACGTTCACAATCCCGAGAGAGAGGCCATCGTGACAAAAGAACAGTGAAGCCCAGGTATGAGCTGATGAAGATGATGCTGCGTACTTCAGCATTAACAAGGCAACGTGAGGTGCTTCTGCCGTGAGTGCTGCCACCTGCTGGCTGGTGAAAGAAGGCCGGACCCACAGGTACGAATAACTCGGACTCACAAGCTCCTGCAGGGAGGTTATGTGACCCTGCAGAGGAGGGAAGAGACTAGTTTCAGTCTGACAGGACAGACAGAGGGACGGACGAGAGGGCAGTAATGAGATGTGACCACATGTGATCACCAGTGGGACAAAGAGTAAAAGGTTAACAAGTAAATTCAGCCTGAATTCAATTGCTTCCCCTTTTCTTTGAGTGGGAAACAAATCAGAAAACCTACTTGTTTGAGATGATATAGGATTAATAGACAGATGTTATTATGGAGAGATTTCCACTGGGCAAACCAGTGAGAAGTGGATGATTTTGTGGTTTCTTCCCTTTAGTGGCTATAGATTCCTCCAGTTGCAGAGCACACATATAAACCCACGTCCTCTTCATGTTACCTTACGCAGCTGCAGCACCCGTCTGATATAATCCTCGTGCAGGACGTCTTGCTCCTGGAGCTCTGTCGTGTACGTCTGCTGGATTTTCCCCTGCAGATCTTTAATCAGTAACGAGCACTGATCCTCGTCTTCAATTCGCTGCTGCAGGTGGATTCTGTCGCGATTAGAGACATTAACGTGAATAACAAAGTCTTAACGGGGCAGAAACACCTGGTTGTCTGACTCCGGCGTTACACAGATGAGAGTTATGATATAAATCAGACGATAATCCACGGAGGGACCGACGGTTTCTGACTTGCCTGTTGAACTCTGGGAGTTTCTCCAGGTCTAACAGAGCAGAATGAGTTGTGATCTTTGAGGGATTGAACTCGGAGATCAGCTCGTCTATCCTCCGCCCCATTCGATTGGCTGTGAGGAAATATGACGACTTTAGACGCAGCAAAATAAGCAGAGCTGATTTCAGAAGATCTACAGGTGAAAGCCTCTCTCTCTCTCTCTGATAACCTCTCCGTCACTCACTGTTGAATCCAGAGCCACAGTTGGTGGTGATATCCAGCAGAGCGTCCGGCAGGACCCCGTCCCTCTGGTAGCTCTGGATGAAGATGTCCCCCTGCCTCTTGGACAGTTTGCTGCCGTCTTTGTTCATCAGGAGCGGCAGATGTCCAAAGGCGGGCGGTTTCCATCCGAGCGCTCGGTACATGAGGAGATGTTTGGAGGTGGAGATGAGCCACTCGGAGCCTCGCAGGACATGGCTGATCTTCATGTGATGATCATCTACGATGTTCGCCAGGTGATAGGTGGGAAACCCGTCGGCTTTGATCACCACAGGGTCCCCCTCCACCTGCAGGAGAGGACAGAGGGTAGGAAACACTTTTTAAAAGTTTCATCTTTTTCTAGAAACAGAAACTGTAGGTAAGCCATGATTAAAAATGTCATAATAGGTCAATGTCAAGGCAAAAACACATTTAAAAAATCCTGCAGTTATCTGAGAAACTGGGGAATTATCCATCTATCATCCATACGTTAATGTGACGACCACTAAACCAAAGAGACATTTAGATGCTGCACATTTCAAAAATCCCCAGAAACCCGACCTGAGCCACTTCATGACGATTCCATCCAAAGATCAGATCCTGAAAAGGCTCCACGCCGGCTTCCAGACGAAACCTGATCACATGCGACGTCCCCTGATCCAGCTTCTCCTGGACCTGGTCGGCCCGGAGGTGACGGCACCTGTTGTCGTACCTGCACAGAACAGAGTGAACATCTTAAAGCAACACTACGTAGGTTTTACTGAGCACCAGCGCCCCCTGCAGCCACACGTGGTTATAGATTCTGATGGAATTAGTCACCGTGGCGTCTGTCCGCTCCTCAGAGCCTCCTTCCTCAGCAGCTCCAGTCTCTGAGGGCTGCAGAAGCAGTGGTAGGCGTCACCGCTCTGCAGGAGCTCCTGGGCCGTTTGACTGTACAGGTCTAATCGCTGAGACTGCAGATAAGGACCGAGCGGCCCACCTCGACGAGGACTCTCATCTGGAGGAATACCTGGCAGGCGTGGAAATCGGGACACGAAATGAATAAACCTTCCTTACACTGTATTATCTGATTCTCTGATGGTTCTCAATCACAGCGTCTCCCACCAGCCCACTCCAGCATGTCCTCTATGGACTCAGCTGCTCCCGGGACCAGTCGGCTCTGGTCCGTGTCCTCCAGGCGCAGGATGAAGGCTCCTGAGTATTTCTTTGCGAAGATGTAGTTGTAGAGAGCGGTTCGGAGACCTCCAAGGTGCAAGAAGCCTGCAGCACAGAGCATCATGGTCATGGGGACATCACACTGCTGAATAAGGAATATCTAAAACAGACTGTAGTGGCAAATCTCAATTGAAACATACATATAACAGTAGCACTTTTGGTTTGGTGCTGTTTTTGCCTCGTTGAAGCTAAAGCAGCATTTTAGACAGTGTTAATCACACAGGACACTGAAGAAAGACACAAAATGTCTACAAATGGTGTGTTTGTGTGTCCTTGTCGCTGCTCTGTGAGTCTTTGTGCTTGTTCTGCAGGTGTTTCAAGTCATTTCTGAATCTTGAGTCACCGTTTAAGGTTGTTTCATGTCCCTTGGTGGGTGTTTTCCATCTCTTTGTCATCATACTGTGCCTTAAGTAGTTTACCTACTTTATAATGTGAGCTTTTATATTACGGTTAGAGTTTTCCCAGGGAATCATTTCAGAGGAATCAGAGGAGAGGCCAGAATAGGAGTTAAGTGAAAGAGCGGTTTGTCTCGTCCAGTACTGAAGCTGCTGAATAACGTGAAGTCGCTCTGATGCTTGGATGTTGAGGCACGAAAAAACAAAAGCACAACTCTGTATGAATGAAGGACAGAAGTGATCTTATTCTGGAAACATTCCTCAAGTGATAAAAAGCATGACTGGACAGTTTTTTTTACGTGTAGTTACAGGCTCATGTTGATTTAAAATAAATAATAATTTAATGTTTGTGGCTGAGTTCAAATGTGGGCTGAGGGGCCTGTGAGTGGTTGTGTTTAATGAAAACTTCTGCGTTGTCTGATTTAACTTTAATATCCACACAATTTTGTCTTTGTATCTCGTCGCCAAAATCATTATCTTATGTTATTATTATTATTGTTATTATTTCAAAATGAACATGTGGGATCTAAACGTATAGACCGGAGCTGGGGGTCGTACCTGTGGGACTGGGGGCAAACCGGACCCGCACCTCCCCCTGAACCTGAACCTGAGCCGAGGAGCAGCATCTTCTCGCGGCAATGTCCAGCCGCAGTTTCCCGGGAACCCGGAGCCTCCTGGGACTCCCACCCACCAGCCCCCCCACCCGGTTCGGGCGACACCACCGACACGACCTCAGCAGCAGAACCGACATGATGACACCACGCTGCGGTCACAGGACGCGAGCCCGGGCCGGTACACGAGCCGATTAACGAGACTTCACCTCACCGGAGAGAAACATGGCGATAAAACCACACGGAGTGAAAAATATAAAGTTTTCCCTTCACGCGTTTCAATGTTTTGACTCGAACATGATTCACTCCATTGATAATTTGACTCTTCCTCGAACCCGGAAAAAGACCGGAAGAAGAATTGAGCGAGCAAACCGCCCACGCTGCCACCTAGCAGACATTTGTATTACTACTTCTGAGTCCTTACGGTGCTGAGCAGTAAAACAATAAAAGGATTCATAACAATATATATTTCATTAATATTATAACAATATAAATAATCATAACTATATAAATGTAAATTGCAACAAAACAATATAAATAATCACAACAATATAAATATATTTAATAGTAACATAATATAAATAATAATAGCAAAATTAATTTAATCAATAGAAAAACTATATAAATAATTACAATAATATAAATGTAATCAAAATCAAAATAAATATAATCAATACGGAAACAATATAAAGGATTTTAGCAATATTTATTTAAATTAAAGCAAAACAATACAAGTCTTTATATATATATATATAAATGTGTTCCCCTCATGAAAAGACAACTATGACGCCGTTAGACCCTGGTGAAGACTGGGAGCTGGTTTAAGGCTGAGGGATGGTGGACCACAGGTCTTGCCATATTTTTGATGAAACTGATCTTTCTTAGTCAGACAGTCATAATAAAACCTGCAGGAAATGTAGAAGATCACACTCACAGACAAGAAAACCCTGACAAAGTTATGAAAGGGGAGAGGAGATAGTTCTATAAGTTGAGATATGAAGATGGTGACTCTGCGGGGAGGCAGCTAGAGAGTTGGCTCCAGGACGCGAAGCCGAGGCTGTCGAGGGAAATATGATATGATGCAGAGCGCTGAGGAGACTCAGAGGAAAACACCGTGAAAACAGGTTTCGTCTTCTGCCGAGTCATGTTGTCACATCTCACAGCCCATGAGTCATATCTCCTGTAAGGAATAAAGCTTCTGATGCAATGATTTCTACAAAAAGGTGAATTTTTAGGCGAGAGATAATAAATAAATAGTTTATTTCTATAGCAAATTATGAGCAAATTAAAATACTATAAGATAAAAACTAGTTTTTGGGCCCTGTCATCTTTGGATTTCTGTCAAAGGAAATTTATGTAATGTTTCTCGTTTGCTTGACATCATTTCACAAGTTTTGAGAGAAATCACTGAGATCTCATCACTATATCTGGTGATTTCTGGCTTGTTACCAATCACACGTGTGACACACAATAACCTCTGAGTCGCCACCCACGCTGTTTACATGTTCACCTTCATCAAACTCTGATTAAACAGGTTCACAACAACATTTTCTCATTGTAGTTCCTGTTGTGTGTCATTTACATCTCGGCTCCGTGTCACTGAACCTTTGGAACTGGTCCAATCTGAATTCACTTTGTCTGAAGCCTCAGTTCAACAAACCAGTCTGACTTGATGTGCTTGTTCATGCCATGCTGTGTGCACACATTATGGCATGCACAAGCACATCAAGTGTGTGTGTGTGTGTGTGTGTGTCTGTGTGTACATGGACATGCATGCGCACACAAATACCAAATTCTCAGTGTTAAAAATAGCCTGTGCTCAGAATCCCTCACATCAACCTTTATTTTTTCAATACTTTCTTTATTTCACCGTCACACAGAGCTGAGATAAAAAAGGAATATATCAGAATAGTGCATCACCTTGTAATATCTTAAAGGGGACAAATAAAAACACACATGTACACAATGAAGAATCTGACACGGAGGCTGAAATTAAAATCATACTGAATTCATACCAATATTTATGCTTGGTTGAACTCAACATGGTTTATAGAGGCTTTTATTTCCCCAAAACAAACCCCAGGGAGGTGTAACCTGCTCGACACCTGAGGTAACTCTACACCCGTTGTCTCTTTCTGACTTGCTTTCCCACGGGTGCGTCTCGTACACACACACACAAACAAACACACACACAAGCCGAGTGAAACATGCATTTAACACAAAAGTCAAAGCAGCTCCAGTCGTGAATACAACAGTTGCAGAGTGGTTCAGGCCAAAACCTATAGAAGAGCAGGCCAGGTCCACCATCGTCCCCTGTGTTTCATCACAGGACAACACGCCCTGAGGTGAGAGGCGTCCCTCTGCTGCACCTGTGTCTCAGTGTCAGGAGACAGAGAGAGACAGAGACAGACTCACACAGGCACTTACAGCACCCGACAGGCTCCAGCTTCACACGATCTGGTAAGAGAGACCCAGCTTTGATTTCATGACACTGTCTGGTTTTACCTTCATGTTAGATTTGGTTTCTGTCGCCTGAATAATCACATCAGCAGCTTTTTTAATTGATCTCTGTCTATGTCTGCTCCCCTCGATTGTTTTTTAAATCCTATTTTAAAGAGTTCATAAAGAACATAAGGGTCTGGGATGACGTCATGTAGCACAGGACCCCTATTTTCTGTGATAAATGTAAACCGATGAGGCTGATAATCAGTTACATAATCTCTTAAAGTACCAGAGGCTCCTTTCTGTTGTGCGAGTGTGTGCGTCTGGCAACAACCTGTCGTTTGGGGAGTTCGGCTGTGGGGAATAATAAGTTCCCTTCTCATTACACCGGGTTACACAGGAGTGCTTATAACCTTATAATAATATAAAGTTGGAAATAGGCAAACTAAAGTACCCCTAGAATAAAGAATGATGAATATGTGTCGCTGATTAAATCACTGCTAATAATAATGAAGAAGCCATAAGCCACAAGTCTGACATTCAAATACGTTACTGAAGTAAAAGTACAAAAGTAATAGATTTAATATTGGTTATTAAATTTGTGGCTAAAGCATCTAATTATTTTACTTTGGATTTTAACTCGTGAGATCTATGTAGTCAACAATTAGAGATTAAATGATAATCTTCTTTCAGGATGATTGTAAAAAACTAAAACTTTAGTCCAAAACAGTTCAAAATTGACAATATTTCTCCACTGACAGAAGTTGACATCGAATTATGAAGTAGAATAATTTGGTAAAACCTGAGCAGACGTGTTCAGTTCTGTGAGAAACTGGATTAAACACTTTGGTGTCACCAAAAAAAGGTGACACCAACTCATATTTAAAAGACGGTGGCATAATAACTCTTTGACATAAATGTGATTATATGTAATATTGGCATTTATGAAATTGGACATATTCTTTGAGAACCTTTTTTGTGATAAGCGTTTTCATATTTTTCTATGATGTAATCTCTTCTTCACGGGCTGCATGTAAAGATGGACGCCATGACAGCTCCTGTAAAAGTGAAGCCAGAGCGTCTCCCCTGGCGTTTGTCATATACTCCTCCTTTTCCTCTTCCTCCTCCTCTTCCTCCTCCATGTCACTGGGTGGGACAGGGTCAAGACGAGTCAAAGGACACATCGAATATACTCTTATCACAGTGATATATGTCCAAATATTAATTTTTCTGATAATTCTTAGTTTTTATCCGTTATCCGAGGCTATTTTAGCTTCATTCCTGGATGGTGGGAGGAAGTGGAGTCTTGCCGTCCTTCTTTATTTACAGTGTCTGGTCCTTTAATGATTTAAAATAAACTTTAACTATTAACTTCAACAGAGAAACTGCTCTAAATGTCCCTCCGCTCCTCATCCTCTTACATAATCTAACCTCAAAGAGAGAAGTGGAACACATGTGCATGGAAGAGGCCGACTTCACTGAACCGGCCTTATTGGACAAATTCTTTCAAACCACTCCGGCTCAGGAGCGAGCGACACAAAGAATCTGAGGCTGTTTGTATTTCACCTGCCGCAGTAACACATGTGTAGAATGAATAATCCTGAGCACACACCTAACTCTTTTCCTCAACCAAATATTTGTTCTAACACAAAGGGACCTGTAGGTGAAAGTGTAAAGATTGACTTCACTAAGTGTGTGTGGGTGGGTGCATGTGTGTAGTTGATAAATACGTATAGAATACACAAAAAATATCTGTGTAACAGCAAAACACTTAAGTGACATTAGTCACTTCCTATAAATCACAAAGAAATAACGTTTTTCTTCATATGATCTGATTTTAAACTCACTTTTTAAAACACAACTTCTAATTTTAAAGAACATCAACAACAAAGGATTTTCTCCTCCAGGACAACGTTGATCTTTCAGGTCCTAATGATGATGAATTGATTTTCTATTAAACTAAATCTTATCTACTTAGAATCAACTTTTCTCTGTTGTGCCATACATTTCTTTAGAAATATTGGGGAAGTGCTTTTTAACTTAAAATCATCATTAGACAGGAATCATCGGTCACTGTTCATTTATTTTATTTCTTGCTTAGTTTTCAAGCGGAACGAGGAATAGTGTGTGTTTATTTGTTTTGTGTTACTTCTATAGGACCTTTATCAGTTTACACACTATCCTTATCAGGACCAGTGGACCTGCTGGGGACCCAGAGTCTGGTCCCAGTGAGGCCACACATCAGGTGTGAGGTTGTGGTGAAGGTCAGAGGGAGGAGGTGAACTGTGGTTAGGTGAAGGTTTGGGTTAAGCATGAATTAGTCCTGGTTAAAGTTTCGGTTAGACAGTCCACACTGAATGGAACTCTATGCAGGTTACTACTAACTTCTATGTGACTGTTTCATTTGCTGATTCTTTCGTTTTGCTCGGATAATTGATTTTACTACAAAAGAGAATTTTGTTCCAACATCTGTGAATGTCATTGTTTTAACAGACACACCTTTTATACCTAAAAAAACAAAATCGGTCATTAAATAAATAAAAGCGTTCACTCTGACGCATTCTGCCGACTCACTGTTTGTGGCCTGATAGATTTAAAGGTTGATATACAGTCCCTCCACTTCATCGTGCCTATGAGGGGTTATCATTGATAATAATGACAGATAAGAGTTGCGGGTGTGTTGCAGAATAAAAAAGCTAATATATATTTTTCCATTCCAGTCATGCACTAAGTCTCATTGTCCCGAGGTTCACGGTTCGTGTTGCAGCATTCTTTTCCTCCAGAGCATCTTTTGTCTCGTCACCTTTGTCCTCCTGTGGTAAAGTTCAATTTGTGACTGGAAAATAGCAGACAGCCACTCCCTGATTTTTATCTGCATCCACTGAAACAGGGAAAAGCTTAAAATCACCAATCGAATACGTTACACAACAATTACAGTGACTGAGCAAAAAAAAAAGGAAAATACTATTTATTTGATAAATGTTGACCTTTGTCGTTATTTCCACTTATTAATCCACATCTACATTTGATAAATCCAGATTTTTATTTGGATCAGCACCAGATCACACACATCGACACCAGTCCCGGTTTTATGACCTTGAATTAAGACCTTGAATTATTCTCTGATAAATCAACGGAAATGTTGAAATGATCTCAGAACATTAAAGAAAGAGGAAGCAACCATCTTGGATCTGCCCCCTGATCCGGATCTGTAGCATAGCTGAACAGGTTCTCTTCTAAACCACGACCTTCCACCCGGTGATCTTTGTGTTATCATGTCAGCTGATGGAAAAAACTAAATCCTAGGTGGAGGTGACTAATTCATGAAGCACTTGTCGTTCTCATACAAAGATGATTGGTGATGTAACGTTTATTGTTCTTGTATAAACAGAATTCCGGCTCTGATCCACCTCTTAGAACCTGTACACACACATCTGTGTCACCTGCTTTCTCTGATTCTCTCCCCAGTGATTTTCAACACAAAGGCCCCCCCCACCATCCCATGAGAGTCGTCACATCATGAGATCACGTGGCCTGTTCCTACTCATTTACCTTCTGGGAAGCTGCTTTGGTAAGATCACATTTTCAAGTCTTTTCTTGTCCAGACAGTAAAAGGAAAACGCCTGATGATATTCTATAGTTTCCCGTATTGTCAGCTTGTCTCATTAAAAGACTACAGTCACATTTGATCCTGCTTTTGTCCGTGCTGTTGTAGCTCAGTGCCCCAGAGCTCAGGTGTACAAAAAAAATTAAAAACACAAAACTGTTTATATAAACCGTCTTGGAATTGTCCCTCAGCCCTACACACACCACCCTGCTGCATGGAACCACAGACAACAGTCCCCTGACAAATGATCACTACCTGAGAAACGTTTCCTGTAGAACCTCAGTGCCCAGAAAACAACTAAAGAACTAATGTTCTGTTGGTTTGGCTCCATTCACTGTTTATGAGAACAGAATCAAGTCTATGCAATCGCGGCTGCCGCCATATTGTTCCAATGATAAAGAGGAATTCGACAAAAGGACAAACCTGTCGGACGTCTCTACCTCTTTAACCCCAAATCCTCCATAAGACTATTGTTCAGTCCGCTCCCTAAATTACAAAGTAAGACTCAAACCAACAGGATCAGATGTAAAGAATCTAATAATGTAAGAAAGACCTTCGGGTGTGAAAGTGTCCTGCGTCTCTCAGGATCTCGTCTCAGCTCTAACAATCAACTCTGTCTTTTTTCCCAACAGGGCAATCAAGCGCTAATCGGTAAGACCAGGAAGTTCCATCATTACAGTTGTGCATCATGTTTTCTTTTCCACTTTTCTTCACAACATTATTTCCCTCTGGTCTCGATTGAGCGATCGCTTACTTTTGTCTTTGATAAATCTACAGAAATGAATCGTGCACTTCAGGAGAACCCTGTGTTCCGGTGAGTGAAGCGGACGCTTATTATTAATATTATTATTGTTACAGTTCAATTCATTTTCACAACATCAACAACACATCTAGTATTTTTTCCAATTATCTGCTTTTATAATGTATTCACTCCCAAAGCTACAGGTGCTAACGTCACGTCCTGATTGAATCTGTTCATCGAGGATCGTTACTCAGATTGTTTCTGAAGAGGAAACAATAACACAGCGACTTTAAAGACGTTACAAGTTGTGATTTTGGTTTTTCTAAGCAGACATAATAAAGCGTTTATAGGCTAAATGGGATTTTGCTAATGTTAGCATCGACAGCTACTTACTTAGGATTTTCTTTTCTATTTGAATGGGATTGTAATTGATTGGACTCTGGAGAGAAGAGGTGGCAGCAACTCTTAATTATCTAACTGGGCAAAAAAAAGTATTAAGACTTTTCTAAAACTGTTAAAGACATAAAGTTTTGAGAATTGGGGCCGGCCATTCTCTGAGTTTGTCTATCAAGCAGGAAGAAGTAGCTGGAGATTGTTTGAGTCAGACATGTTCACAACAACAGGAAATATGTCTGCAATGTTGGGGGCGTGGCTACAGAGCTGAAGCAGACTTAACGTTTAAAATTGCACGGCGAAAAGTTTTTGTTTGCTCTCAAATCTTGTGTTTCCAACTCGTCATCCCCGACGGGATCTTTTGCATGTTTGGTTCCTCGAGTTTATCCTGAAGTTTTTCTTTTTCTTTTGGACCAACTGACTCGGACACTTGTGACACTCCTTCAAAGTCGTGGTTTGCCTGTGACTCTGGAATTCTAGGAATGATTTGAATGCACCGTCACAAAAATGCACAAAAATCACAAACCAACAGCTTCAAGATCTGTTACCTTCACAGAGTTTATCAATACATCTGGTAGTTTTAAAGGTGTGGACGGCACAACACCGGCACCAGAACGATGGCCTGGATGTCCCTGTGGTGAATTCCAGTGCACTGGAGTCTGTCATGTCGAGGGTGACTTGTTGTCTTTGTTGTCTGCATTGTTTGGATTGTGAGACGTTTTGTTCCTGTTGTGTACAACTGCATCACACTTTTTGTGTCTGATGAGCCGATACGCAGCATGTGACAGTGACCAGTTCAGAGTGTACTCGTCTTTTGGAAAAACAACTGAATCTATCAGAACCCCCAAAGTCATTCCTTAGAAATTGTGTAAATAATCCGGTCACCATAGATGTGTGTGTAGCAATGTTTCCATTCAGCCCCAGTGAAACAGCAACCAGCCACAATCTGTCCGGAGAATCTGTTCCCACCCTGACTTCTCATTGTGAAGCACATTTCTACACGTCCATGGACGTTGTCTGTATTAAGAAGGTTTATACGTCCAGAAACAGCTCTTTGACTCACCGCTGGGGAAATGGAGCAAATTATCTGAATCAGCTTAAATTATTTCTTTCAGTTGCCCATTTTACCAAAGTTGATATGGTTCATTGGGGTCTTAATGAAATGTCTGTAACGTATTTTGGTCAAAATACCACAAGGATCATTTAAAACAGCACCTTTTTACCCTGTCTAAAATAGGCCTCCTCCGTTTGCCCCCCCCTCACCGGTGTCCCGGGGGTCCCTTGTTTATGCGGCCACTTAAATGTCTGACGGGTAGCAGCAGAGAGCTAACGCTAGCCGGGGAGCCAGGCCGTCTCTCCCCGGATTGGTCCAAGACCATGTAGCGAGACACCCGACATGGGCATGGTGTGACTATGACGTTTATTTCGGTCGTAATCCCATTCGACGCCATCTAGTGTGTTGTTTCTTACATAGAGGAACCACAACAAATCGCAGGAGTTGTTTTTTTCCAGAGTTTTTGGGATGGTAGACATGCCTGATACCCAAATTAACGTGTAGAAGCAGTACAAAAGTGGAATTTTCATAATATGTCCCCTTTAAAATGATCGTTCCACCCATTGGATTATATTACACGCTTCTAAAGTAAAACACTGAACTTTAAAACTGAGGTTTCCAGCCTTGTGTTGCCTCTGACGTCTTTAACAATCGTGTATTGTCTGGTTTTAGGTTTCAAATGTCTACAAGTTAACAGCTCCAACAATAAGTTAAATAGAATCTATGCCTCCACCTCTGGCAGCTACCACAGTAATGTGCCACTGACACAAAGTACATCTGCCCTCCGATCAGTGTTTGTACTTTATTACTCAAACTAAATA
>CM028858.1:23097120-23122081 GCA_016801935.1 Platichthys stellatus
AGAAGCAGTACAAAAGTGGAAGTTTCATAATATGTCCCCTTTAAAATGATCGTTCCACCCATTGGGTTATATTACACACTTCTAAAGTAAAACACTGAACTTCTGACGTCTTTAACAATCGTGTATTGTCTGGTTTTAGGTTTCAAATGTCTACAAGTTAACAGCTCCAACAATAAGTTAAATAGAATCTATGCCTCCACCTCTGGCAGCTACCACAGTAATGTGCCACTGACACAAAGTACATCTGCCCTCCGATCAGTGTTTGTACTTTATTACTCAAACTAAAACTTTCATGGTTCTAATTTCTTATTGCTCTTATCATTCAATTCCAAGGGCCGGGATTCAACCTCACACTTCCTCCGCTGTGTGGGGCTGCCGTCGGACGACATGGAGACGGGCAACGTGCGCAGACTGAAAGACGTGCTGGAGGCGGCGATGGACCTGTACACCTTCATGGTACGGCTCAGAGCCAACACCGCCGGGAGTGTCCCAGTGAACAAGAAGCTGGAGGAATGTTGGCTTGTGTTCCAACCCGACCAGTCGCTGCTGTACGGCCGTTTGTCAAGAAGCGACAGTCGCACTTTCCACACTGACACAGATCAGTGAGAGACTGTTGTGGAGCTGGAGGTTGATTGGTTGATTGATTTTTATTTATGGATTAGCAGAAGATAGGAAATACGTTGGAATACATGTTAAAGTGAAAAAACACTCGTTTCCATCATGGTGCTAAGATGTCGAGACAAAAACAAACCTAAAAAACTCAAAAAAACACACAAAACACACAAAGTAATCTAGAAACAAAATAGGTCACGAAACAAACACATGTCACATGTATTTGTCGGCCTGTTTTATTTATGATCTGCTTCACTGACTTTTCAGTTGAACACATTTATATATTGAACATTAAATAAATCCACTATCATATTTTTCAGTGATTGATGTTTATTTATGGATTAGCAGAAACTATCAGGAAAAAAAAACGATAGGATAAAATGGTAAAGTGAAAAAACACTTATTTCCAACATGGTGCCAAGATGTCGAGACAAAAACACAAAAAACAAGAACTAATCTAAAAACTAAAAAACCCGTCCGATGTATTTGTTGATCTGTTTTATAAACTTTTCAGTTATTTGACGTTAAAATATCCACAATGTTTTCACGTCCTTTCATCACCACAGAAGACAAGCGTGACAGGAGTGCCCGTCCTCAGCCTGCAGGGGGCGCTGGAGCTGAATCTCGATGCGGACCCTATGCAGAACGAAGCCCTGGTGCAGATGTGGCTGGAGGTGAAGATCAAGCCGCTGCTGAGATCCATCACCAAACAATTCCTGACCTGCCTCAGCACCAAGACCTTCAGCTGCTCCACCTACCAGACTGTGTACGTCCATCTCTGTGTGTCAGTGAGCTTCAGTGACCTCGGCAACTTCTCATCCTCCTGTGTTTCCTTCCAGGGTGAGGGAGCTCAGCCTCCATTACTCTGACATGGAGCCAGTCAGACAGAGGTGGATCTACAGCTTCTTCATGTACCCCTTCCTGTCCGGAGACAGAGTCGCTGGTAAACGCTTTGATTCCCTCACAAGTCTCACTTCTCATTAACTGGGAGAACAGATCCAAAGGTTTTCTTCATCACATTCTCATTTAGTAACGCATTTTCGTACACTGATTAACAAGGCCACTGGGAAATAAACAAAGTACAATTAAAATTTAAATAAATACTGCAAAATCAAATATGTAGCATAACCTTTTTTAAATATAAATAATTCTTAATACACATTAAGCTCACGAATTACATCCCATGAACAAAACAACAATAAATCCCTGAACAGGAACAATGTAAAAGCAACTAACTAATAAAGAAATCACATAAACACTGACACGCAGCAAACATGTCTTCACATCCTACCGTGTAATTATCTTGCTGCTTTAAACTGCAATATAAGTAAATGAACATCTAAATAGTATGATCTGGATCTGTGCACAAAGTGATTATAAGACCAGTTTTCATCCAAGACTATTGTGCAAACACTTTTGTGAAGAAGAATAAAATGTGCAGGGTGCGGCCTATTGTAGGACAGTGACATGGTATGAGTGTCTGAGGCCACCTGAAACTGAAGCACACTGAGAAGAGGACATACCGGCCCTCCGTCTCCTCATGCAGCTCCATGACATCACCGATCTGGATTCTGATTTGGCTCGGCACCAAACTGCACAAACTCATAAATATCAGTTCCCTAAACGTGTCTAATTAAAAACACATGTATATATTGAGTGTTAAAAAAAATCCAATTAATCAGTATCTACTCCAACTTTTGATGACGCAAATTTCGTGGGATTCTAGTTTTTGTATCATTCTGCAAACAGACTCACAAACAGCACAGTAGATTGAAATGCTTGGATGTGCGACATTACAAGATGTATTCCTTCTCTACTGTTGTGTTGATGTGTGATTATGCGTGTGTGATCTCTGTGCAGGTTGTGCGCGTCGGAACGAGAGCAGCGAGGACTGGCTGATGAAGAATTTCGGTGCTTTCAGAGGCATGGCCCGTGTAAAGGATCTTTCCGCTCTCAACCTGGTCTTCAGCGGAGTGAGTGAACTTGATTTACAGGATTCACAGCCTCAGGGCACAAGAGAGCGGAGAATTCCAACAGCTGTTTCCCTCCAGAGACGCTCAGAGGAAACGTTCACACCAAACACAAACACGTTCCCAACTTCCTCCTCTTGTTCTCATCCACAGCTGGAGGTTCTTCATCTGCTGGGCCCGGCGCAGAAGGCCGAGCTGCTGATGATGCCCGGGGTCCAAAGTTTGGACAACGGCACCTTGACGCTGATCTTCCACAGTTTGCTGACAGGGGGCCCTCGTCCCCCTCACCCTTCTCCCTCTTACCCTCCTCCCACAATGAGCCCTGGCCACAACTGGACGACCCCTGGCCACAACTGGACGACCCCTGGCCACAACTGGATGAGCCCTGGCCAATCCTGGACGAGTCCTAGTTTTCCACCCAACTATACTCCACAACCGACATATACCCCTGTGTCTCCACACCAAGGCATGAGAGAGGTACTGGGATGTTGCATGAATTCTTCCAGGTCTTAAATGCTCAAATATCATAGTACTACTTTTTTTTAAAATAATATTTCCACATGATTTTATGCATTTTTAGTGTTATTGCGTTTTTAATAATGCTTCTTACTTTTTTTCTATCCCCTTGTTGCTTTCCTGTTACAAGTCCCATGGTCACAAACACAAATCTCACCTCCTCGATTTAATAACCACTGGTTTGTCCTGTATAAAGCTTGTAACGCAGCACTTGTGTCCCTCTTACAGGTTGTGAACGGCTTCATGACGGCTTTCAAACCCATCGGGAGCTTCGTCCATGAGTTTGTGTCCTTCACACGTGAGGTACAGTCGCTCACTCTGTGCACACACACATTCACACACACACACATACACTGTCGTACACATGTAAGTGACTCTTGAGCTGCTGTGTTTCCCCCAGAGAAACGTGTCAGAGATCAGAAGCACCACTCTGACCCAGTTCCTGCTCAACTGGACCCTGGCTGAGCTGGCAGACATGTACCGGCCGCACAACGCGTCCGTCCTCCCCGAGCTGCCAGAGTTCGATGTGACGAACGTGGAGGACTGGTACAAGCAGGTGGTGATGCCCGTGTTAAGGAGGTTTTTGCCAAACTCTGGGGACATGATGCATCAGAACATCAAACTCGGCTTCCACCAATTGTTGTAGGTTCAGCACAACTATTTGATTTTCCCTTTTGTCCTCTTAGGCTGGTTGTTTTTGTTTTACTTCACTGTTCAGCAGCAGTAGCAGATGTTTTCTAAATAAAGAACATAAAACAACCTCTGCAAACATGACATCAAATCTATACAGATGTGTCTGTTGATGTGGTCAAATGCCATAGCTTGTATTACTGTGTTATTGGATCATTTGGGAATTCTTCCGCCCCCTAGTGGTAATATTCTTATACATGCTCCTTTAATTGAGGACACTCGGTCCAGCCTCGGTCAGTCTATGTTGCTGTGTAGTAACGTGTTGTATTATTATGTCTTATAAAAGTGTGTGTGTTGTTTGTGTGCAGCTATCTGGACCATCAGAACGACACTGAAACCTCTGAGATCCAGGATGTTTGCAGCATCACCCTGGATAAGAGCCCTTGTGGGGTGAGGCTCGATTTCATAAGTTATTAATCCTTCTTTAATAAATAACGAAGGATTAGAATTCCGTGTACATGGAGACTCAGTACTCATATTATATATATATAAATATATTATTGTTTGCCGCCAGCTGACGAATGCAGTGCAGAACGTGGCCCGCGTGTTACACTGCGTTGCTCGTTCCAACCTGACGATGACGGAGGAGACGATCATGGAGCTGATCATCGAACTCACAAAAACTCTGAACTCACTCATGAAGGAGTTATCCACAACCGTGAGTATCATCTTTATATTTATTTTATATTTATTTATCACATTCATAATCAAACATTTTCAGTGGTAGACGCATTTTATGTGATTTTCAATGTATCTTCAAAATAAAAGCCCTTTTCGCTGTTTACAGATAGTGTTGATGTTCGGACTTTTGACGAATACAAACTGCTGCTATTATAAATTATATTAATAATAATTTAGTGTCAAACAATCGTAGAAAGAAGAATTCCTGTCTTTTTTTCCAACTGTGCATTTAAACCTCAAGCTCGGGTTTATAACATTTGAATTACGTTTTAAAAAGAGTTTTTGATAAAGCTGCATTTAATAAAATAATTTATTTAGATTTATGTGTGTATGAATTGCCTCTAAAGACAATTCATACACACAAAACCTTTACCCAAACCTTTTATTTCTGCAGCATTTTAAAATTAAATCTAAACTTCGCATTTCCCCCCCGACCCAGGACTTCAACCAGTTGGGCTCGGACATTCACAACATCTTCTCTGAGGAGGAATCTCCGTCTATGACCCAGCAACACCTGCAGGACCCGGAGTTCATCAAGCTCTGGTTCAAGGTCAAGCTGATGCCCCTCCTGCCGGCCGTGCCCCCCCCACTCCTCGCCTGCCTCAGCACCAAGAACTTCTCCTGCCCCGTCTTCCAGACCATGTGGGTTCACAGGTCCGAGCTGCTCATTTCAGTGTAGTACCTAAGTGTAGTGATTGTCATTTTGTGTTTGTGTCTCCATGTCCAGTGTCGCAGAACTCAGCAATTACATGAGTGTTCTGGATGCTGATCCAATGTACAGTCACACAATCTATCACAACTTCATCTACCTGCCGGCCGTGCCCCCCCCACTCCTCGCCTGCCTCAGCACCAAGAACTTCTCCTGCCCCGTCTTCCAAACCATGTGGGTTCACAGGTCCGAGCTGCTCATTTCAGTGTAGTACCTAAGTGTAGTGATTGTCATTTTGTGTTTGTGTCTCCATGTCCAGTGTCGCAGAACTCAGCAATTACATGAGTGTCCTGGATGCTGATCCAATGTACAGTCACACAATCTATCACAACTTCATCTACCCCACGCTGCTGAATAAACAGACCTCTGGTGAGCAAGCTGATGATCTTCATACAGAGTTAAAGACTTCTTACATATTTTCATTCAGCGTTTAATCGGATTTATAGATGGATGTATTTAAATCTTTTCCTGAGCAACAACAGTAAAAAACTCAGCGTAAAAAAACTTTTATTGAGAAAAGTGTATCAAAAACATACACAATGGCTTATTGTATTATTTTGATTACTGATACATTAATATGTACCATTTTAGTGTATAGTTCTTTAATATGGAGCCAATTTTAGCTGCTTTTTATACTTCCAGTACTTAATAAGTATTATTCAATAAGATTATATTTTAAAGCAGCATATCACTGTTTGAGTTGCAGTGATAATGAGAAAGTTAAATTACATTTTTTTAAATGTATCGTGTTTCCTATTTATAGAAACTGATAAAGTAGAAATAAGAATGTTGAATGAAATGGAAATATGCATTTAAGTACAAGTACTTCAAATTACTGAAGTGCAGAAGTGGAGTAAATGTCCTAAGTTACGTCTGAATTGTTCTTCCTCTTCATCAGGAACGAAATGATGATGTAATCTGGTTCATTTCAAATCTATGAGGGAATTTCTGTGCTCGTGTTTCAGATCCAAACTGCCTCACGGCCAATAGCAGTGCAGAGTGGCTGAAGAAGACCTTTGGCTTCTTCTCCAGATTCGCCTACATCACTGACTTCTACAAGCTGAACCCAAACTTCGCTGGGGTAAGAACATCCAGTAAATACTTTGTCTCCTGAAGTACTGCTGGAGTGAAGCCGTGAAGTAACCTGTAGATGTTGTGTCCTGTCCTGTGATCAGCTGGAGGTTCTTCACCTCCTCACACCCAAACAAATAGCAGAGATGCTGCTGGTGCCGCTCAGGACTCCTCCGAGCCAAGATGTCGTCATCGACCGAGTGTTTGACTTCCTGATGGGGTCTCCTGAACAGTTTGCAGGGGTCTTAGAACACCTGCCTCAGCTCGCCATGATGGTAAACTCTCATCCACCCCATCCCACCATCCTGCACCGATAACTGTAGCTGTGCTGTATGATTAAAGTATTTCATTTCTCAGGTCAATACCTCCTGTGATGTCTTCAAACAAATGTGAGTACTTTTACTTTGATAACTTCCATGATATTATTCTTCAAATTAGCTGAAATAAGTTTATGATATCAAGAGGGTGATATTTAAAAGATTAGATTCGTTTACCATGTGAGCCATGACATAAATACATGTAATTTTATGTCACAATATTGAATTTAATTATAAATTAACTTAAGGTAAATGAATAGAGAAGGTCAAGGCGTGAAATAGAGAAACAAGGTTTATAGATACAAAACTCAAAAGCTTGAGAATTGATGTATAAATGTATACTATCATACTATTATTATTAACTATTTGTTCATCTGTTTTGGGGGTTTTCGAAACGTTGTGATAAGATTTCAGTAAAAGTTTGTACAAAGTTGGGTCATGGGTCTTTTTCTATATTTAATCAACAAATACAAAAAGTTTTGTAGTTTTGATGAGCTCTCAGGGTTCTAGTTAAATGTTTGTGTTTCTTCTTGGTCAGTTTTGTGCGACTGTACGAGGCCGTTCCGTCTCTTCCTCCGGACATCGAGCCGGTCGTCTGGGCCGGAATAGACCAACTGATTAGAGTTGCTCCAGAGGGTCAGTCTCACTTTTTAACACATATTCTCACAATGAACTCACAAATACAATTCAAGCTTTTATTTGTATTTACATTTTTCTTAATCATATTTTATTGTCTGGTGTTAACTGAGTGTTTTGTGTGTCTGTTTGAGCAGAATGTGTTCCAGCCAACATCACGGTGAGATCTCTTATTAAGTTGGCTCAAATTATATTTCCAATTCATTAATTCATTACTTTAATATTTTGTACTGATTATATTTGTGCACTATATTCTTTTAAATGTATTTCATCTTTCATCCACAGTGCCCAGCTACTCTCTTCAATGGTAAGAACTCAGTTTTTATACCATTTATAACCCATGATATCATTTTAAGTGCTTTGAGAGTTTTAAATCAATCTTTTTCTTTTCACAGCCTCACACTGCAGCCGAGTCAACAGGTATTCATATTATATTATTATATGTTTAAAAACAGAACCGCTGGAACTGTCTCTGATGTGTATTTGTTGGTTTTCTCAGCTCGGATCTGGAGTCTCACTTGAGCACTTCCACCTCTCTGCACGTCTCCTGTAACTTCACCCTGGAGAAATATGCATGTGCAAAGGTGAGTGGAAATTTGGAATAAAATAAATATATGGTATTTGTGCAACTTGCTGCCTGTGGCTAAACAAACTAAATGACTGTGTCTGGCGTGCAGCTGGAGGACTTCACAGCCAATCAGCTGGTGTCTCTGCTGAAGTGCAGCCTGCCTGGAAACAGCAGCCACTCCAAAATGCTGTGGAAGATGCTGCTCACGAAACTCTCCAACGTCCTGGACCCAGCTCTGGACCTGCTGGCCAACGAGGTGAGTCGCTTTTTAAACCTAACAATGATTCAGATGTTCAACCCCTGAAATGAGTTGGAAGGAAGTTTCTAGTGATTTAACCCAAACGTTCTCGCTCGCAGTCGATGACCATGTTGGGTCCGTCAGCTCTGGAGGTGTTGGACGTGATCGGCGAGATCCGAGTGTCGCTGCTGACTGACGAGCAGCTGATGAACAGCACTGAGATCAGGAAATGGTTCTCCGGACGCCTGAGCGCCTTCCTGCCGTCTGCGTCTGTGAGGTTCCTGCGCTGCCTGGGCCACAGGAACCTCAGCTGTCAGTCCTACCAGCAGATGTAAGTAATCACGGTTAGAGGCATGTGATAGGGTCGTCCTTCCATCCCTGCTTCCTATCCCTGTGAACACTTTGAGGGAATTCCTTTAAATTCTGTACACACGTTCACTTGGCCTTAAAGATGAACTGATTCGAATTTAGAGGTCAAACCGTTGCCTTGTGAACACGTTATCTTAAAAACACCCTGAGATAATCCTTTTAAATTCGGCACAAATGCTCAGTTGGATTCAGATATTAACTGATTGGATTTGGTTGGTCAAAGGTAAAAGGTCAAAGGTCAAGGTCACAGGGGCCTCACACCAGCAAAGTAATCTATCTTGGATTGGAGAAGATTGAAGATTCTGTGTTATGATGTGAGATGTTTGACCCTTGTGATGATCCCAGCGAGGGAAATCAACCTAACTCTTCTGTGTGTGTGATTCTATCGTCAGACTGCAGGTGTTTATCCACCATTTTGATCACATGACCCTAAAACAGCAGCACGTGGTCCTGAAGAACTTCATCCTCCCTCTCCTGTCACAACCACACTCAGGTACCCGCTGGCCATGAATCACCATAAAGCTGCGTCTGCTTTCAGGTTTTCTGTACAGAAATGTGTTAACGCCTTCACATGCATCTCTTCATCTCCGTGCTGCTCCAGGTCCAGGTTGTGTGAACGGCTCCGGAAACAGCACAGAGTGGCTCAAGAAGAATCTCGGCCCATTTTCGGCGTTCTTGTCTCTCACGGAGCTTCTGGATCTCAACCCACGCTTCAACCCTGTAAGGGCAGAAAGCAAAGAATTAAAAGAATTAACCGGTCCCTGTATTGCTTTGTTATTTCCAGCTGTTGTAAACTTTTTCTTCCTTCCTTCGTGTCTTTTTAGATTGAGGCCCTGCGCCTCCTGACTCCAAAGCAGAGCGCGGAGCTGCTGGTGTCGACTCATCCTTCGCTCCGGGACAAAGAGCTCATCATCAATCAGCTGTTTGATTTCCTGACGGAGGCTCCTGAGCAAAACAAAATTCCAGAGTTCTTGTTCTTCCTCAACATGTTCCTCCAAAAGGTAAACAGAGCCCAGATCTTTGTCTTCAGAAACCTTCTTCACCGCTTCATAAAGTAATCATCTGTGTTCTCTGCTTTTCAAGGGAAATCTCTCCTGCTCATCGTTCATAACTCTGTAAGTTCCTGTCTGATTACTGTATGTTGGGGTGTTCAGATTAATAATTGAGGCGTTGTGATGTTAACTCCACATGTGTTGGTGTTCCAGGTTCACCAGAGTGGACATGGCCCTGACTGAAGTTTCTCCTGATGTAGCTTCTAACATCACCTACAGCAAGGTGGTCTTGTCCAAGCACCTTCCACCAGGTGAGAAACAGAATGTCAAATCACATTAACTCACACAAAAGGATATTTTGATCCTTTCGCCTCAAACTTTACTTTCCTACTTTCTACTTTTTTACTTTAAGACATTTCCTGTTTTTTTGTTATGACTGCACAACTCATTGAAATGGAATTATTCCAGCTGTTATGGTTTTTTTGGATCCTATCCCCAAAAAATCACCTCGATAGATTGGGATATAATAAAATGTTTGGATCTCAATTCATCGTTGGGGATAAAGCACAATCGCAAACTGGAAATCCTCTCAGTAGCGCACACACCTCCGCCAATGTTCTTATTAAATTCAATCAAACTCATAGATCCTCTAAAAATTAAGGATTTATTTAACCAAGGTACATTAATTCTTCCATGGAAAATAAGAAACACTGTGTATGAACCAGAATCATTTTCATTATCAAGACTGAGCTTTCAAATTAATATTCAAAGTTTTTTCTTTCATCAACATTCATTTATTTTCCCATCATGACATTTCCGTAATGTGAAGTTATCACATCAATGCATTTTAATACATATATTTTAACTATACCATTAATTAATTGTCCTTGATTTTGTCTTTACAGGTTGCATCATATACAGTGGAAATGTAAGTAAATGTGGTTTTGTATGTTCTTTATATCTTCTCACTATTTAATGATTAAAGTCCCATAACCATCTCAACCTGCTTCCCACAGTGCAGCGTCACTATAGCAATTGGTAAGTTCCTCTGCTTGTGAAATGAATGTTTAAAGTAATTAAATATTTATAATGTTTATCATCAACATGATTTAATTTGTTGTTTTTTCTGTTTTCTCCACAGAAACCGACATTTGTAGAGGAGTGAACAGGTGAGCGCCAGAAAACACAAAATATGATCATGTTTATAATGTAAATATAATAATAATTCTCAAATCCTTTAAACCACAGCACGGAGCTGCAGCTGCTCCTCTCCAGTGGCAACATGGGGGGGCGTCTGTGTGACTTCGCCGTCGAGGAATTTGCTTGTGCCTCGGTAAGATCACGATATAAAGATCCTAAAAGCTGATCTCAAAACAGCCACTTTTACTGTTTCTCACCTGTTGTCGTCCTGCTCTTCCATCACACAGCTGTCAGCGCTGACCGCAGAACATCTGGCTGCGTTGCTGATGTGCAGCCGCTCGTCAAACTCCAGCGGATCCCGACCCGTCTGGAAGCTGCTCCTCTCCAAAGCCTCCCACGTGCTCGATGGAGCTCTGGACCTTCTCGCCAACAAGGTACAAAACAGCGGCTCTCCTCATTTGTACCAATTATAGTCATTCACATCAATAAAATGCACAAACGTTTCACAATATATCAAGCTCTGTGTCTAAGAGTGTGTTTTTTTGGATTTGCTAAAATAATAATTTCCTTTTGTATCGACCATAAGCTGTCAGTAAAGAAGGATGACGTATTTCCACTTCCTCTAAAAATGAAGCTAAAATTTGAATATGGGTGCAGCCATCTTTCTTTTATTAATAATTTGGAACCAGAGTCTGTTAAGTAGTGACGTCTCAGCCCATTTTTATATCATCAGATAACGAATTAAAACCAAATTTACTGGAAATGTTAACAAAAACGACAGAAACAATCTTTATTTTACGTGTACTTTGACTAACATGGACCAGGCTGTGTTTACTTACCGATAGATCATCATATCCTCAGTATTTATACACAGTCTATCATACTGAGAGAGTTTTTTAAAACCTTTTCTTTTAGACTCTGGACCCCAGAAATCCTGCGTTATCACTGGTTCTGGATTCCATACGAGAAATCCGATTGAACGTCTTAGACATGAACAGCATCAACCACCCGGCCCTCGTCCAGCTGTGGTTCGCCCGCCGGCTCCGCCCGCTCCTCTCGGCGGTTTCCCCGGACTTCCTGTCATGTGTCGTGACGAAGGGACTGAACTGCAGCACCTACCAACGCATGTGAGCAGCAGCGACACGTTTCCTGTGACCTTTAACCTCTTTGCTCTGATGTAAGAAATCTGAGTTGTCAGGTTATTTACGCCCGCTGAATTTATCTTGTTGTCTTTAACTCAGTCTGCAGATTCTGAGTCAGCTCCGGCCCAACATGACTGTAGCCAGGCAGAGGTCTGTCTACGTGAACTTCATCAAGGTCTTCCTGACCAGGAACAACACTGAAGGTACGTGGTCACAGTATCACCATAAAGACAAAAAGTTAGGGTTAAAGTTTGGAAGCAACCTTAGTTAAAGTCCGTTGTGATGAAAGAGACATCTCAGCTGCAATTCTTGCATTGACCTTTGACCTTTGTCATTCATCGGTCAAAAGCTTTTTCAGTGAACTTGTGGTTTTGTGTTTCAGACCCGAGCTGCAGCCTCAACACCAACAGCTCTGGAGAATGGCTGCAGAAGAACCTGGCAGGTTTCTCCGACCTCCTCTCGTTCCCCGATCTTCAGATGCTCTACGCCAACTTCTCAGCGGTACCTTCTGCTCCCTTGGATCTCCTGATTATTCTCTATGTATCCTGTTTTTTGTGTTTGTATGATATATATGTGTGTGTGTCTGTGCTCATGCAGCTGGAAGCGTTGCCTCAGCTGACGGTTCTACAGCTGGCACAGATGTCCTCCACCCCTGGTCAGATCCGATCTGCTGCCCAGGTCAACATGGTGATGGGTCACGTCCCCAGCCGACAGCTCGGTGCTTTCTTTGATACGTTCTCACCGGCTGCCATGGTGAGTGAGCGTCATGTGTTCAATCCCCTGAGATTATAACTTTAAATGTTTTTTAATCCAATTTAAATCAAGTCAAACTACAACCCAGTCTTTTCTCTGTGCTTCCTGTTTCCTTTAATCTCTTCTGTATCTGTTCTCTTCCTCTGCAGGCCCACGTGAACATGATCCCCTCTCCGGTGAGGTCGGCCATGTTGCAGGTTGTGTTTGATCGAGCCGACCTCTCCAGCGACTCGGTGAGTGACTCGGCTGTGATGCCGTGGCTCCTCGTTCGCCTGCCGCCGCTGCTGGTGGGTCTGTTACCACGCCATGTTGCACCGTTCTTCACGATAATGAATAGAAGGAACTGCAGCATCGAGGAGCTGGGGTATGTCCCGATGTTTATTATTCATTTGACTTTAACTGAATTCTTTAAATGTTTGAAGTGAAAGTCAAGTTAGTGGGAGAGTGATCTCAGAACGTTTAGAGCCCACTGTGTATCAGAAACAGAAATGATCCTTTGCCTTATTTTGTATTGTTTCATTTTCAGAGTCATGGAACTGAATTCAACGATCTCATCTCTCAGCAATGAGACGAAGGACGAAATCCACAGCAGCATCATCCAGATGCTCAGAGGTAAAGGAATCACACTTTCACTTTTTATATCTTTTATATATTATATATATTTTATTTAGATATGTTTATGTCTAAATAAATGTTACTTTATATAAGTATTAGAAAGGGAGTAAATAAGAAGTAGATAGTGAGTAAATATACATTATATATAATGTTTCTTTTTATTGCTTTTCTTATGTGTGTTGTATTTATTGTGTTTTTATGTTTTTTATGTTTCTATGTTCATTGTATGCACCAATAACCAGAGCAAATTCCTTCTGATTCTGATTCTGATGCTGGAAGAAAATGAGTTCTGGATCGGCCCGTTTACCATCTCAGAAACCAAACTTTCACTCCTGGTTTTAACTTCATTTCTTTCACTTTCTCTTATTCAAGGACCAACACCTCTCCGATGCTACGGCGACAACTACAACCACAGCTACTACACCTTCCTGGAGAGCAGGTTCATGGGATTCCAGTTCCCCAACCTGACCACCTTCCTGTCGCTCATGCCTCACGACAAAATGCCACAGGTGGACGTCCAGACATGATAGAAGCCTGAGTGAAGATGAAAGTCAAAAACCAAATGAGGAGAATGATTTATTTCATGTCTCCTGTTCTTCTAGTTGTTGAACTCCATGCCTCCGTCACATCTTGGTGATTTCCTCCGTCGTCCTGACACCGTCGACAGTGATGCGCAGCTCTGCGTCCTCTTCAACAGCTACACTCAGACACTAGAGTTCCTGGAGAAGGTGTGTACCACAAATACAAGTACACAAAGAAACCTCAATGAGTTTATGATATAACCTTGTGCATGTGTGTATTCCCTACAGGAGTCTCTCCCTGCGGCGGTGAGGCGACCCACGCTGCCTTGCGTCTGGCCGATGGCTCTCAGCAGCTCCAAGAGGTCAGAGGTCAACGCCTGGTTTGACCGAAGCCTCAACAACTACTATGAATTCCTCACAAAGACTCTGATCAGCCCCGACACCACAGACAACGCCACCTGTCTGGCCTTCCAAAAGCTGTACGTATGATGTACACACTATTTTTAAATACATGAATACAATAATAAGTATATATTGCATATAAAAGCAGAAACTTAGTACACATTTACATATACAAGTACATATAATGCAAAGATCCCCTTTTAACTGTATATTTTCCTTCAGACGTAGTAACAGCCCAAAAACTTAATTAACCACAAACGTGAAACAAGTCTGCAGCTTTAAATGTAGTTTCCTGCTTATGTAAAAGCTATTACATGTAAATCTATCTAGTAATAGCTAGATATGATCATGTTAATAAGCTTTTGGTGCTTTTATTTAACTTTTTCAGATAATATTCACATTTATAATCACCTATTGGCCTTTTCATGTGAAGATCTCAAGGGTGCAAATTCATGATCAACATAAAGGTGTTTTGAATCCTACGTTATGAATTCTTACCGTCTGTGATCTATTGAATTGTGATATTTAAATAGAATGTGTTTGATTTCCTTTTGTTTTATTTCAGCGTCTCAGTTCTTGGCGACTACAACTACACAGCAGTGGACTTTGTGAGGGGAGACGTGTTCACCAGCATCAGGTCCTACCTCCACTCAGGTCAGTCTGCAGATCCAATCACATTGCGATCAGATAAGGTAAATACATTCTTACAATGAAATTAATTTTTATAATATGATCAATGAACCTGATCTTTCATCTGCCACCGACAGACTTATGGATTTATGAAAAGTCCAACAGGTTACATTTATAATTTATGATGTTTTTAGTATTACCTAGGATCGAATAAATCATTTTTTCATAGTCATACCAGAAAAGGATTTAAAAAATAGACAAATATTGCCTAGAATTACAGAATTGCTGTATTTTTAAGAATATAAACTCCACAATTTGACTTATTTTTGCCCGGACCTGGATAAACAACAGAAAAATATTTATACTCTAGTTTCTCCTAAAATCAATTAGAAACAAAGACAGATTCCTTGATGTTGTTTTGTATTGAACATTATTTTTCTACTAATATCAGACTTGAACGAAATGGTCACGGTACAGAAACGTTTCAGTCAGTCCTCTTCTATTTGTAAAGTTAGTTTTATTCATGTCAGTATAATTTCTTCCTCATTAAATCCTTTGTATTGCTCCGTTGTAGCGACGGTGCCCAGATGTTATAACTCCAGCGACCCGGAGCTGAACTCCACCGCCTGGTTCGCTGACTACATCGGCTCCTTCGCTCCTTCCCTCACTCTGACCGATCTGCAGGCGTTCGGATCACAGCAGGTACGGAACTCGTTTAGAAACCACGACACAGGTTGAACAGTAAAGAAACAAGTGAGGATCGGTCGATGATGTTCAGATCTGCTGCTCAGTTCATCGCCCTCCCTCCTCCCCGCAGGTCCTCCAGGTGTTCACCGTGAACCTGGAGAACATCGCCCTCTTCAACCACTCGGTGTTTCAGCTCAACTTCACCAGCTACTACGTGGAGCTTGTGTATCTGCAGGAGAGCAACTTCAACCCCATACTGTGAGCCTCAGCTTGTGAAACGTCTCGTGATACCTTCCAGATGTTCTTCTCCTCTAAATCCCTTCTCTCTCTCTCTCTCTCTCTCTCTCTCTCTCTCTCTCTGCAGTTTGCCTCCAGTGTTTCGCTGTTACGCTCCTGGGGCCGCGTTCACTCAGCTGTCTGAGGAGCTGAGTGTTATAGTGCTGAGCAACCTGACCGACATCTGTACAGACCTGGATCCACAGGTAGAGCATGATGCGTTAGCAGGGGATTAACTGGTTAGTCAAAGGTCAAAGGTCATGGGGACCTCAGAGAACACGAGTTTGGCCTCTTGGACATCATGTCTCAAATCTGCTTTCAGGGAGTTTCTTTAATTTGACCAGTTGTCACTTGGACTCAAAGAAGAACCCTGTACCTGTACAGTGAATACACTCTTTAAACTGAATACATTTTGTCTTTGCCGGTAGATCGCTGCAGCGTTGGCGGGTAACTTCGGTGACAACCTCGACGCCTCGAACATCGCTTCCCTGGGGAACGAGGCCATCGGCCTGTCCATGGACCAGATCCACTCGATCCGTGTGGAGGTCCTGCTCGCGTCGCTGAGCGTCCTCAGCACCGTGATGGGCTGGAACGAGGGTCAGGCCAAGGCCATCATCCAGGCCATTATGTTGTCAGGGCAAATGCAGGTAGCTGTCACCGTTTGCTTCACTCCACTGTGGTTTGATTTGAGATGTTACCATCACCATCTTCATAATGTTCCCCCTCGTCTTCCTCTCACCAGATCAACAGCTCCTCGACGTTGATCATGCTGGGCTCTCTGGTTGTGGGTTGTCCCACCACAGCGTTCATCAGCATCAACGCCTCCGAGCTCATTATTTCGGGCCAAAATTCTGCTTTTCTGGGGAACCTGATGACCGCCCTGCAGATCGTCCAGCAGGTCTTCGTCACTCAGGTACAGAAGTCACATCTCGGCTCGCAGGATCCATGCAGAAGATGCTGATCAGTATAAACAGCTCTTTATTTATGTTGTCCAAGATCACACATATGACATCCTCTGTCTCAAGAGCCTTACATACTTACATGCTTACATGTCATTTAGCTGACGCTTTTATCCAAAGCGACTTACATTTTTAGAACACTCAGCATTTATGAGCGGCCATTTTAGGGGTTCAGTATCTTGCCAAGGACACTTAGGCATGCAGATGAGATAGAGTGGGATTCGAACCGGCAACCTACTTGTTGCAGAGCACCCGCTCTATCCCCTAGGCCACGCTCTCCCCGCCTTAAATCAGGAAAGACAAAACCGCACAAGCACAAAAAGTATGTAGCGTGCAGTTCAGACAACTGCTCATTTACAATTTGGATAGGCCGATTCAAGGTTATTGGGCTTGTGAGCTAAAATGACTTACGTGTTTATTTGCATTTTCACCGGAGACCAACTGAACTGACGTGAATTCACCGTCTCCCCCTCAGATCGTGGGAGTGAACAGCAACAGCGAGGCGATCATAGAGAATGTTCCGGATGCAATGGCCACTGAGATCCCTCCAGTGCAGCTGCTGGGCTTCTCCGGCAAAGACAGCGTCATCAAAAAGCTCAACGAGAAGAAATGGAAGAAGCAGCAGGTAGAGCGACGCACCCTGTGAAATACACACGTGTGTGTGTGCACGCAGCACGCAAGCCCTCGGTCATGACATGTCACGTGTTTTCCATTAGGTGGAGTTATTCTTCAGTGTCATCGCTGTGGAAACTTCCACTGCGACGCTGGGAGGTGCAAACAAGTGAGTTTCAGTCGGGAAATAAATGTCCTGTGTGATTTTCAGTATGTGCATACGATTACAAACTGTGTGTGTGTGTGTGTGTGTGTGTAGTTTGTCTTCCTCTGTGCTACAAGGGTTCACCTGCACTGGAGTGAGGAGCGTTAGAACGGTGCAGATCAAGAAGCTGATTAAAGCGTGTCGGAGAAAAGGCAAGAGGAAGGTCAAGCTGGTGGAGACTCAGGTGAGAGACGTCCCCTTGAAGCCTGAAGCTTGAAACCGCTGCCTCCTGCTTCGGTGGAGGTGTATGTGACTCTTTCCTCGTCTCCCCACAGCTGACGTGCATGTACAACTACATTAAAGGCGACTCGGACGCCACCAGCTTCGCCCTCTATCCCCCGGACGTGCTTCTGTACTACGAGTGAGTTTTGGACTAAAGCTAGAAACCGGTTAACCCCTGAATGCCTGAATTAATTTCCAATTCTATAAAAAAAATATTATTTGTGTTTTTCGCTGTCATACAGATTCTAAATTAATTGGAGATTGTTAATTTCTATATAGAAAATAAAATAGATATAAATTTGGGTATGAGGTAAATTAGCGACATTAGGCATAATGGGTCATAACCTTAATTTAACAAATTTTCCACTCTCTGGTATGTAGAGACTGCTTTTGCTTGAAATTGAATAACAACATATGTTTCTGTACAATCATTGCTGATCCCTCATCACAGTATTTCAAATACCGCTTAATACCTAAAAATAACTTTGCTGCACAGTCCCAAGGGGCTAGTATGTATTTTCCACTCCGACCAATAGATAGTGGCAGAGTGCTTCCAATACCTTCCTTGGTATGTGTAGTATTTGCACCATCAGGCACAATCATCTCCTCTGCGGCATTGAGACCGGAATGGGGTTTGAGGCGAATTCGCGGCATTCAACTACAAGGGGTTAAGCTGCAGTTCAAGTGAGTCACTGTTTCTGTTTCTCTGTCCCTGCAGTTACTCTCTGGTGCCACCGGCCAGCTGCAGGTCGTATTTTGAGGAGCTGGCGGACGCCGACTTCACCGTCTTCTCCTCCGACCTCAGCTACAAACGCACGGCTCTGTTCGATAACGCCAGGAGCTGCCTGGTGAGTCCGCGAGCAACAAACACAACATCAGGTTCTCATCGTGGGGTTTGGTCTACAGACATTGCACTTCCAAATAAGCAGAAAACATCTGGAATATTAGGTCCTGGCATTTTCCTACGAGGGTTTGGTGTCTTGGGAGAGTAGCAGGAGGCGGGACATATCAAATCGTATAGTCTATCCAAGTTGACATCTCCTCTTTTTCATCCGAAGATATTGTATTCTTACAGTTTTACCTTTGTCACACGTTAAAAACATCCTAAACACACCCTGTTGCTCGCCGATGGTTTTCCGGACAGTTTCCTTTCTGTTTTCTCACATGGGCTCACTCAGACATTTCCCAGACATTTTCCAAAGAAGGAAGGAAAACTTTCTAAAAAATGTCCGTAGCAATTGACTTGGACGTTCTTGTTCTCACATACAGCGCCTCCGGACCTCAGTGCATGTCAGCTATACTGTTTAATTTACTGATTGGAGATTTAGTAGCCTCAGGACTGAATATAAGTATTAACAAGTTAAAAAATTTAAATGTCAAGGTCGTAATCTTGTCCTTTTTTTTCTCAGGGTATAACAACAACAAGTTTGACAAAGGATAACATAAAAGTGTTGGGAAACATGTGCTGCAGTGTGGATGGATCCTACATCGAGAACTCGGACCCGTCCATTTTGGAAATACTCAAGACCTGCCCGGACCTCACCACCGCTCAGGCCCTTGCAGCTCAGTCCCTGCTGCTGAGCGGGAAAACCCCGTACGGGTACGTGAGCAGCACCGATACAGCTCTGTACTGACTGGTTTTAATGGTCCAGTGTGTCAGATTGAGGTGCAAGGGTGAAACTGAATATACAATAATCCTAGTGATATATTTATATCAGAAGCGGGTCCTCCCTACGGAGGCAGCCATGTTTTTTACAGTCGTCCAAACTGGACAAAATAAACCTTTTGAGTTTTTTCACGACTGAAAGTTTCCACAGGTTCCCCTTCATGTTTGAAAGGTGGGGGTGAGGTTTGGGTTCCTCAGCTGCAACATGCAACTACACCACTAGATGTCACTTAATTCTACACCCTGAATCTTTAAGGATGAAACACGTTGTTTATTGTTGGTCCTCGCCCACACAGTTTCTTCTTCCTGTTGCCTTCAGGCGTGATAGCCTCTTTTTACACTCTCTTTTACAGAGAGACGTCAACATGGGATCAACAAACTCTGCAGGACCTCGGCATGTTACCGCTTTATATGACCTCAACTTTCTACAATAAATTTGACAAGGTAAGAGTCACGTGAACACGTCGTTATTCGGTGGATGAGGTGACTTTAAAGGTTCAGTGATGGACTTCAGTTGATGGTGTTTGGGTTTTGAGAAGTCTGTTTGATTTCTGCGAGCAGAAAACGAAGCGCAACTTCTTGAGGTACTTCCTGAAAATCCTTAAGAGTAACGGAGTGAGCAGAGGGAAGAGGAGGACGATGAAGAAACAAATCAGAAAGTCCAACAAAAAGATCACAAGGCGATCCATAGGTCAGCCTCTTGTTTATTGTCTCTGGAATTTGTTTTTCTCTTCAGGATTTTGTTATTTAAATTATGATCTTTGCGTGTTTACAGAATCGGAATGCACTTCGGGAACAATCACTCATGTGACCATTAGCAAAGAGACGTTCCCCTTCGATTATGAGGATGTGACCCAGTTCAACTGCTGCCTCAGCGCGGCGACTGTTAAAGGAAACCTGGAAGCCCTCACTGAGAAGGTGGACGATGAGGAGTTCCTTGCCATCATTCTCTTCAGACTGCATGAGGTAGGAGGGTGTGATCGTTTGGTATCAAGTTTACGAGAGTTCACATAAATAAATATCAAATCTAGTACAGAGCCACAAACGTCTAACTAGCATCAGTATAAAGCGCAAATAATTTAAACCACATTTAAAGTAACTAGTTCTAGATGTTTCACAAAATTCCATACACAACATTATAATATCAAGATCCATGAATTATTAACTGAGAAATCAATGACAATGTTTAAAAACGTCCTGTCGCACAATGTTAAAGGGCGTGTCCTGGATCTGCCCCTTTCTACTGATCCTCACCAAACTCTAATAGTTACTTCTCAGACTCATATCACCTCCTTCCACCAAGTTCCGTGGTAATGTGTTGGGTAGTTTTTGCGTATATTCCTGCTAACAAAAGTAAAATATGCAGATGAGAACATATCCTTGTTAGCTGAGGTCATAACTGGCTGATTCTCATGGACGGATCAACGTCACTATCTCGCAAGGTTAAAGAAAGTGAAGGATAAAATATTCCAGGATCTGCACCAAAAGGTTTTGTGATAATTTGTTTGGTAGTAGTAGTAGTTTGTTCTGCGTAATTCTACAAACACTCAAACCTTCTAGATGGAGTTAATGAAGCATCTTCAGGTGTAGGGCCCCTGTTGGCTCCAGGGCCCTGAACTCATGCCCACTTTGCTCACATGCTCATGTCGTACTTCATTGTGGCTGATTCTCCATTAGTGATGAAGTCTGATTCTTGATTCTTACACGTTTACAGGCGTACGGTGACAACGCCACCATCCCTGAGGATCAGGTTCAGATGTTGGGTCCAGCGTCTCGTGTGGCCACCGTCAGCCACATAAGCAGGTGGCGCATCACTGAGGTCGACACGCTGTATGCTCTGATGGACTCGTCTGATGGGGTCTGGAACACGAGCCTGGTGAGCAAACCAGTTCAGTGGTGTGCAGCATGTGTACGCCCATTGCCTGTGTTCTCATGAGTGCTCGTTCCTTCTCGTCCAGGCCAAGGCCGTCATCTCCAACTACCTGAGCAACGCAGGGAACGCCCTCGGCAGCGCGGAGCTCAACACCATCGGAGGAGCCAACCTGTGCGCGCTGGACGTCGACGTTTTGAAGAACATCTCCACACAAAGCCTAAAGTAAGAAGTCACGGCCGTGTGACCTTAAGATAAAAAATGAAATCAGAAAAAGTTGTTCCATTGACCGGACGTCCTGACAGAAAAGAAAAGGTCCGGTAACACTCGCTCCTCAACCTGGACGTCACTGAGTCTATACAAACATGTTGAATTAATGTTTGAAGGAACTTTTCTTCAATTTGTTTTACCACTCACACTCCTGAACCCGGCTGCTCTCACCTCCCCCCCGTGTCTCGTCTTTTACTCGGCATGTTTGTGTCTTGCAGAGAAGCCAACGCCCTCGATGTGTCCACCTGCTCCACAGAGAAGAAGGAGGAACTGTTCACCATCGCCTTACAAGCGTTCACAACAACCACCCGCTCAACCGCCGTCCCTCCAACCACCTACCAGCTCATTTCTGCTTATCTTGGTAGGGGGACACACACAAACACACACACACACACACGCACACACACACACACACACAAATATAGTGCCAGGAGAATAAAAAAAATGAGAATGACATTTCTTTTCCATCCTGCAGGGGGCACTACGCGTGCATATATCCAAACATTGGTGACCTCCAATGTCAGCATGGACGTGCCCACCTTCACCACTCTGAATGAGAGCATCGTAACGGTCAGTTGAGTGATGTGTGTCTATGTGTGTGTGTTTGTGTGTTATTGTATTTATTTTTTGGAGGGCAGTCGATTTTCAATTACTGAGAGGTCTTTATTGAGGGGTTATTGAACTCTAGTTCTCTGTTTCTGTAGTAACTTCCAAAATACTGCCGTCTCCATAGAGTTAAATTAGCAGAGGAAGTTTTTTTCGAAAATATCATGAATAAAAAAACACAATATCTCACGAATTCCTTGAGGGGATTTCTTCACATTTGGCAGAAACCTTCACTGAAAAACTTAAAAAAAAACTGATTATATTTCCGGGGTTGAAAGTCAAAGGTCAAGGTCACAGTGACCTCATGTTCTTGTGAATGTGGCATATCAGTAACACCTACAGTGGAATTGGCCAAAACACCAAATAGGACCAAAGAACACTTTTAATAACAATTCAAGTTGGTCACTAATGTTCACCTAGACTCACAGATTAACTGATTAGATTTGGGTGGTCAAAGGTCAAAGGTCAAGGTCACAGTGGAATAACAGAAGTGACCAGTTGTGACCAGTGGTCCTTTGGACTCAAGATGAACATTTCCCTGCTCCTCTCTCCACAGAGTCTGACCGTTAGTGACGTTCAAGGTCTTCTTGGCAGCAACGTGGCAGATCTGAAGTCCTATGAGAACCAAACCGTGGTAAAGGCCTGGACCAGTAGTCGGCTCCAATCAGACCTTGATACCTTGTCACTGGGACTTACGGGTGGGAGGGCTGCCACCGACACCACGACCACCAACCCTACCACAGCCACCACCGTCTCGAGCATTGCGTCAACCTCATCATCACCAACATCCTCAGTAGCTACAACCTCATCATCACCAACGTCCTCAGTAGCTACAACCTCATCATCACCAACGTCCTCAGTAGCAACAACCTCATCATCACCAACTTCCTCAGTTGCAACAACCTCATCTTCACCAACATCCTCAGTAGCTACAACCTCATCTTCACCAACTTCCTCAGTAGCTACAACCTCATCTTCACCAACGTCCTCAGTAGCTACAACCTCATCTTCACCAACGTCCTCAGTAGCTACAACCTCATCATCACCAACGTCCTCAGTCGCAACAACCTCCTCTTCACCAGCATCCTCAGTAGCTACAACCTCATCATCACCAACGTCCTCAGTAGCTACAACCTCATCATCAGTTACATCCTCAGCAGCTACAACCTCATCATCAGTTACATCCTCAGCAGCAACATCAGCAGCATCCACCACTGTGCCAGGAACCACCAGCACCACTACAACTTCTGCTACCACCACAGGTGAGCGGCGCAAACTGTCCGATGAAGTTAAAACAATATTCAAAAAATTGACTGCAGATCTCTTGTGTTGTCTGTGTTTAGCCCACGGCTCCCGCCTCCGAGCAGACGCTGGCTTCTCCCTCTTCTTCCTCCTGGTGCTCTTCATCGCTTCTCAGCACGTTATGGTGTGAGGACCCTCCACTGACGCGACTGGTTATATGTAATTCACAGACTAGACTGGTTAGGTGATAAATAAGATGAAATTATGTTTTTGTTTATCTCTAATAGAAATGAATGATGAGCCAGCTGAGGTCATAGAATGGCTGCATATTACATTACATTGCTTAAAACACAGTAAATGTAAATAATATATTCTATTCTCAGTAGGGGGAACATTTGCTCTCAAGCCTTTTACATGAACGTACCAGATCTTATATTTACTTATTTTTTACTCTTTTTATCTTTTTCCCCTGAAAATAAATTTGTTTTAATTATTGAAATGAAGGTTAAACTATATAAAAAATGAAGGTGAAAGTTTCTGCTGCCTTTCTTCTGGCGTTATCCTCACTGTTGTGTATCAATTTTGAGACGGCACTCTCTTTCCTGTGAGATTTATGAGATTAATAATAAAAGACTTATTATTTATCGATGACTTCAAAAACACATTGTGAGCTTTGTCACATTTTATTGAGGATGAAGTGGGAAAAAAGATGTCAGGTCATTTTACAGGGACACAAACATGGATGTAGAAATAGAAAAGATAGAAAAGAAGCGTTTTCATTATTATTATTTTTTTTGGACAAGGAAAAACATCAAATTCTCACATTTAAGAAACACAACGCCCAACAAATGTTTTAAAAAAATGACAAAAGAAACTTGAATTCAACTATTCAAACAGTTGCTGATTAATTTGCTGTTGATCAACTATTTTAATGGATGACGCGATTGCAGCTCGGCTATAAGCGTTTGTGAACCCCCAGAACCGTCTTGCAGGTGGGACAGGAGTGTCTGGCGTCCCTCAGCCGGTCCACACAGAACGGAATGAGACAGCAACCTAAAACAAAGCTGAGAGGACAATATGGAAAACACAAGGTCTTAGATACGATCTTGTTTCACCATTTCTATATTTAACTCCATCAGGGAGGAAATATCTGTCCACTGGTTGGCATGACATTAATGCTATATGGAAATACTCTAATTATATTGAGGGGATTTGACATCTATGAGTTTCAGCTGTCAGTCAATGTGTTTTATAGCAACAAATAATTGAAACACACTTAAGAAACACCAGAGACGTCAGTGCTTCTTACCCACAGAAGAAGATACCCCCACAGAGCAGGTAGGTGAGCACACCAGAGGTGTGGTCCACCTTGGTGAGGACGGTCTGGTGACATGAAGGACAGACAACCTGAACCGGACTGTCTCCCAAAGGACACACGGCCGCTGCACGACACGAGGACAGAGAGGAAGAGACACAATGAAGACGAGCACATAGCTTTGTCCAGAATTAGTTTTTCAATAAAGTTAATTTGAGCTCTGCTGCTCACGTGAGGAAACTCACCGACAGGAACTTGTGGATTTGCCATTGTCCCTGGAAACAGTTCATATCAGAAGTGAATGTAAACATGCATGTTAACGACTAATTCAAATATCAGGAGACAGAAATTTTAAAGAACATTTATAAAAAAAATTATGATTTAAAAATATATATTTAAATAAATAATAATATGGGGATCACAGATGCATCTTATCATCTCCTGACACTATCTTAACAT